>CAJNOL010000740.1:0-27634 GCA_905250125.1 Rotaria sordida
GTCTACAGCGCTTGTTATTTCACAAATTGTACGCTAGATTCGCCACTATGAAAAATCTTAGAAAAAGTTCAAAAGATAGCAATAACTAGCATTTTCAAAAAAGAGACTTTTCCTGATTTCAACATCACCAGTAAATTTTGTGCAGTACCTTGAACAAAGCATCAGAATTGCGATAAATAATGCTGTGTTCGAAAGTAGACAACAAGAGCTATCCAATCACAGAAAATTCTCAAAATCGTTTTTTTTTTGACGGGGCTGACTTAAAATGATTGTATTTCCTGCAAAAAACGATTTTCAACAGAAAACTTTACTGTTTTCTAAGCAATCCGATATGTTCTATAATCTGGAAAGATAAAAAAGAAATTCTTCACGAAAGGTTTATTTATCCGGAAGATCTGTTTTCTATAGAACAAACATAGGAAGATCTAAGAGAATTTTTTTAATATTCATATTCAGAATGTTGTTTCAGTTACAACTGAAAGAAGTAAATACACTTTTTCCTGTCTACTCTATCCATTCTGAACCACTCTGAACTATTATGTATCTATACAAAATGAGAAAATTCTTGTTTCGAGGAGTCATTCCAGCTAAGTGACGACCACTTTCAGCATAAAATTTCACAATCAATCTCATTCATTTGGCTAATATTTATATAGTAGATAGATACATCTGACTTAGGAGTAAACTGAAAGTTTCAGCTCAAAAGAACGGGAGATTCAGGAAATATCGATGTTCCAAGGATAGTTACTGTAGACCATTCTTTTTGCCTAATTTTTCAAATGTTCATATTTTCTTAAAGGAGCCATCATAGTGTCTGATATTTTTACCATAAATTTTTATTATTGTGATCTTTATGTGTGCAAATTTTCATCTCGAAATTCGATTTTTTTTTAATATTTCTAAGGTAGATCACGGCTATATTCTAGAAAGAAATTTGAAAAAATGCAATATGTTGGTAAAAAATACATTAAAAATAGACACAACAGAACCATTCGAATAGTTATACCACAATTTAAGTAGCCATGTGGACAGTTAAATAGTTCTGAAAAAATTGAATACTTATGCGTGTACTTAAATACCGATGTAAATACTTAAACACCTATGGAAAACTTAAATAGCTATGGAAATACTTAAATAGCTATGAGAAACTTAAATAGCTATGCAAATACTTAAATAGCTATATAAATACTTAAATAGCTATGGAAAACTTAAATAGCTATGGAAAACTTAAATAGCTATGCAAATAGTTAAATAGCTATGAAAGAATTAAATATATATGTAAATACTTAAATAGCTGTAGCTGCATTAGAAAGCTGGAAAGTTTTCACAGTCATTTGTGTTAGCCAAAAATTGTATCTCTTTTGAGAGTGAGCCATGTATGGAATTGCAAGTAAGAGATTACTCTCATAGTCTTCATCAGTTTCGACTGCATGTCTTTCAAACAATGTAGCTTAATTTCTGCAAAATTTGGAACTAAACATTAAGAAAACATTCCTTATGTTAGATAACAATACTTAACTATAAGAAAGGACAATGTTCATTAGAAAAAGTTTATTGTGATGAAGATCGTTTTCTGCTGATTGCAAAATCGAAAAACGTTGAAAAAACCACCATATTGTGGCTTTTGAACCCTTTTATTTCATTATTATTGTTTATATGAGTAGAGTCAATCGATTTGTTTTTGATTTCGATTTTTCTTATAAACATTTGGTCAACTGAGCAAAATAATCCTTTAATATAACCAAATAAGTAGTGAGAGTTGGTAATTTCTACAAATAGAAAGATAAGTCCACGAAATAGATCCAGAAATTCAACAAATTATTTTGAATTCTTTTAGAAGACCGACTAGATATGTATCGTGAGTAATTATTGAATTGCGTTGAGTAATATAGAATTTTAAAAGTGCTTGCAATGAGACTAAAAACAAGACTATAATTTATAATAATTACTTCAAAATCGATATTAGTTGTTTCTTTCTTGCATTGATGAATATTTTAAAAGTAAAAAATACAATACAATAAACAGTTCATCAACATAATAATATTCTCCGTGAAAGATGTATTAATAGAAACCAATTATGATACAAATATTCATTTGAGATATATTTATCTATTAACTCAAGTTTTGGCAAAGTTATAGAGTTAATAGACGTACTTAGTGGGTAAGTTTTATCGTTTTCATCAATAAAAGACGCTTTCGCTCAGAGATAAGTGGATATTTTTTTAAATCATGACACAAGTTCCAGAGTATGAAGCAATAGGAATGTATACCAACGTGTTTGTTTCGATTAATGCTTATGAAATATCAAGACATCTTCTTAATGCGTTCAGAAAACAGCTGCTGGATGCATTTAGCAAAGTTTCTAGAATGGTTCGGCGCGAAGATACGTCAACATGTCGCTGTTTTCAACAAAAACACATCTACCCGCATCGAAAATACATTTTACGATTACATGGGAATATCAACATTTGTTCTTTTTTCTTCTTGTTGCTCTCCATGTGAGCTTTCTTTCGTTTGTGATACGAGCACATCTGAAACGAAGTATATGTGCTCGTGGTACTGAGAAAAAAACATGCAGCAAAATAATGATTTTTGTCGTGGCAGTATGTAAGAAAAAATTACTGAGCGATTAAGTCTATTCCGCAGCATTCAAATCATCGACGAATATACAAACAATAATTATTACTAAGGTATAAATTTGTGAAAATCATTGTGAAACGATCTTCAATAATGGGTTGTTTTGACTTACACGAACCAGAAGATGGACGCGATCGATTCTTTCTCTACGCGATGATTATTCTTCCATTCTTTTCCACTGGTTCCTATGTCTTCGATGCATGGTATAACTACGCGTATCATCCTAAAGGACGTACCTACATAGGACTGTTATCGACGATTCTCATCGTCTTCTCCCATCTACAATATTGTGCTCCGATTCGATCACGACGTTTATTGGCCGTCTATCATATTCTTCTATGGGTTGTAGCCGAGATAGCTACAGTTGGTTATTTGATCTTCTATATTTATGAGAATGAAGTATTCAAAATTTGTATTTATATCGGCTTTTTTATACTCGAGGTTTATTTTACCGCTGGTCTTTTATATTGTCGAGTTTTACACAATCTAGAATCGAATATCCTCGTTGAAAATAAACATCTCTTTCATTTCATGTCTCGCTTAGAAGTTATTCTTAGTATCTTCATACCAGTATTCATAAATACTAAATATTCATCGTTGACACGGAACACAGTTGCTTATTTTCTTCTATTCGACTTTTTCTCGGATTCGTACGCTCGATTTCAAGGTATTTGGATTAAATCGACTTTATATTTGTTTGTGACTACAGTCACGGTGGCAGTTGCTACTGAATGGTTCTATTACAATGAACATGAGTATATTTATGAAATGATTACTTTCGTTGCTGAACTTATTTCTGGCTTCCTATGTAACACCATTATTATATTACAATTTTTCCCATTCCATTTTAAAGCCGGTCACGTAAAACATATTTTCAGCGAAGCTGTACGCCATCTCAGACAGAGAGAAGCTAACGGTGGAACTAATATTGTAGTGGGCACAGATACTATAGAAAGCAATGGGAAAAATCTCTTGTGCATTGTCAATGATTCGATGAAGCTAGAAGATATCAAAGACAATCAGAATGAAACCTTTTCGGACCATTTCTGAGCTTTTTTGTAATTTTGCAAGTATCTTTTTTTCTTTAGATACAGTCTTAAAGTCATCACCAACCATGACAACCTTACACAATTTGGATTAGCATAAAATAGGATCAACATGTCGCGTGATCAATAACTGGAATCTTTTTAGGGATGAATATGAGTGTGATTGGGGTGTGGGTGTGGGTGTTTAAATAGATGAATACCCATACCCACACCCAATGTACACAGAATGGCAATCAGCACGTTTGAATCACTATCTGTTGAACTTCTCTTCGAAATCTTTGCTTGTTTTTCTATTATGTACTGGACATACTACAGTTGTTTTCGATCTTGAAGACATATTTCAAAACAATTATTAATTCTGACTACATCGTTGATACAAAAGACAAATCAAAATCATTACAGCTCTCAAGATTGCAATGGATCAGTTTAGATAGACACCAAATATTGTCGAAATATTCAGCCGAAAAATAACAATTAATGACGCTCAAATAGTGATGATGAGAGAGATGACTTAATTCAACTATCATTTTTTTCATCGAAGTGATACAATTCGATTAAGAATTGTCGAAATCAGTTTTTCATAAACATCGAAAGTCAAGAGGATTGGATCGAAAAGGTATGGGTGTAGGTCAATGAGAAGAGTCACGCCCACACCTCACACCCTTCAAACATAATTGATTCGTAATGATAAAAGAAGATCTTCTCGATTTTTACGTTAAAAAATATATAGAAAAAAGATTAAAGCAAATGCATAAATCTGATTTAGAAAGGTCTCTCTTTTATAATGATATATTTTATTGAAACGATTTCAAAAAGCGTAATGGAGATAAACTTGGTCATTTTTTTCGGATGAGAAGAGTTAAAATTTTGAAAGATAGACATGAGACTCTAGTACTAAAATGGATTGATTTCATGAACTAGATCATCACGTGTGAAATGGATATGCCTTTCTTCTTCTCTCTGCTTCGCTCTTGTTTTTTCCCTTCTTCTCTTTTCTCCTTGCCTTTAATTTTTTTTCTTATATTCTCTTCTACTTTACGTATTACTCCATTTTTTCCCCAGTTTCTCTTTCATTATTTACTTTCCACATTATGAAAAGTCGTGTATGGCAGCCTACCTTCAATAAGCTGAATTTGTAACGCATACTTCAGAGGCTTGTATGCTATAACACGAACACATAATTTCATCTCTATGTAAGCGCTTCCAAGCATAACAACAAACAGCAATATTCACAAAAAAGCGACTTTTCAGATATATTGTATCTGTATGCTTTTTTTCTCTGTTCTGTTAGAAATAAAACTTATCTCTTGATGAGTCAATCTTTAGGAGAATTAGAACTGTTCTTATCAGTGACGTTAACAGGTTTCTTCACATGATGCTATATAAAACAACAACGACTTTGCTTTTACAAAAGACGTGCGTTATATGGATTCTCTTAACTGTCCTCTTACATGTGATATTTTTTGTGATCCCGTCATTGGACAAGATGGTCACACATATGAACGAAAGGATATCATTGCTTGGTTAAAACAACATGGAACAAGTCCGATTACTCGGGAGCCCATGACTATCGAATCGCTACGCCCAAACCACATTGTACGCAAGATGGTTGACGAATTTGCAGCAGTTTCCAAGAAGAAAGAATATCAATTTCGTCTCGATGTCGATGTTCGAAAAACGGAAATACGACCCTTGTTTCAAACATGTACTAAAGCAATCTACAAAGCTGAATGGGTCGGTAGACAAGGTCCACCAATTGTTCTAATTAAAATCGATGATGCGAAGGCCAATCGTGAAGCTTTGTTTTATGTCCAACTCAGTTGTCATCCGCATATTGTTCGTACATTTGGTCTTGTTGAAAATGACATAAATTCTCTTATGCTCGTACAAGAATATGCAGAAAAGGGTAATCTTGCCAAATTGCTACGAGAAAACAATTTCAAACCAATTAGAAATGTTCTCATCGAAATATTTATTCAAATTATTGATGCAATGATTTGCATTGCTGATAATAAAATAGTTCATGGAGCTTTGGCCTGTCGAAATATTCTCGTCTTCCGATGTAACCCAATTATTCCAGAAGAAAACCTTGTCAAATTGACTGATTTTGGTCTCACTAAAGACAGCGATATTTTTTCTGTGACTGCTAGGTCATCACAAACAACAATGACGATTATTCCTGTCAGGTACGCTGCACCAGAAATACTTCAAACAAATGGCGATAGAATGTTTTATTCAGAAAAATCCGATGTGTATTCTATGGGTGTGTTAATGTGGGAAGCGTGTTCCTATGGAACACTTCCTTTTGCCTCATTGCGTGATGATAGTGATGTATATCGCTGCAAATTGCGTGGCAATCAATTATCTCGACCGGCGATCTGTGACGAAGATCTTTGGTCGGCTATCGTCCATTGTTGGAAAGTAGAATCATCTGAACGACCAACATTCAAAGAATTAAGACGTAAAATAATGTATTTAACTCATGGATCAGATTTGTTGTAAGACCATTATCATTTTGTTGTGTATTTACTATGCAAAGTATCTTGTTTAGAGCATCCAAACCCATTTTAGAGATCGGAAAGATACCTCAAGTTCAACAGATGTCTACTCTTTCGTCTAAAAGTAAGTAAGACAAGCTCAAACACTAAACGAAGATGTGCAATATGCATCGTACTTTGCCATATATCATTGAAGTGTAGCACATTTTCATTTCATTTTCGAAAGCCTGTAGAATGAAAACTATGAGCAGAAAGTAACTATACTCACTCTAGAGAACACAGAATAATCTTCTTTAGAAAGGAAACGTTTTGTATTTCGACTATGTACATTGCTAATTGATACAATTAGTTGCTTCGTTTGAGAGGAACAAGAAAGACGTTAGACGATGATCTTAACGACGAATGAAAAAGTCTTTTGAACGTTCTCTATCGAAGTTTTCTTTTATTCTGACCAATACAGAACGATCACCATCAGTTAAATTCGAAGCCCATGAAGACAAAATACCTTGTGAATATTGTAATGAACTTGTAAACTTTGATAAATATATCATGCATACAGTAAGCTGCTTTAGCAAACACTTTTCATTAACACAACGGAATTTTTTTTCGATAGCAATTATGTGCTGATCAAGAACAACCGCGAGTCGTCAGCGAAGACCGGTAAGAACAGACTTTTTTTTGAGACATTCTTTTATATCATACAAGAGCTCAAACTTGTGTGGTATGATTTGTTTCGAGGACATGTGAGTTTTAGTCTAGTATTCTCAATAGACAAATAATCTGATACAGATGGAAAACATACAGAAGTATGTTTCCTACTTTGTCGTATCTTTATAGTACGACTGCTGTATGTATCATGAGGTTTGGAAGTTTCTCAATCCCTTGACATCATTCCAATAAAATTTTTATCTTGTTTCTGCGTATTGTTTTAGATCAGTTCTATCAATACAAATAACAACATCAGAAACACAAGTGGCTATTGCTTCGGAATGCAAACGAGGCAACATCGAGATTACAGTTTGTCATTTCAAGCATACTGTTAAGGTAACTCAACTATTTGATGTTGGTATTAGATAGATTGGAAACAAAAAATAAGTATCTTCTCGTCCCTTTCCAAAATAGTCACCTTTCAAAAAAAAACAATCTTTTGAATCATAATATTGATCTTAGAATCTTTTTCTTTCTTTTCTACAGAATTTGTCATCACCTACGATTTATCGAATAGTAACGAGAAGTTCGCTTCCCATATTCAAAGCAGTCCAATTTGGAGTAAATCGTCGTTTTAGTGATTTTCTTGGAGTACATGGCAAGCTGATCGTCAAATATCTTCCTGAAGGCATAATCATTCCAGCCTTACCTGAAAATGATTCAAGCAGTGTACCGAAAGATATTATTGAGCGACGGCGAGCTCAGCTTGAACGTTACTTGAATCGTCTCGCTCGAAATAAGACACTCGTTTGTGATTCCGATTTTTTGATGTTCATCGAACTACCTGAAGAACTACCAAAGATGACAAATAATCTTTGGCGAAATCTCCTGTCTATGTCGATAATAAAAACACAAAAAGGCGACTGGTTCGATGAAAAACAGGTGAGCATAGTAATTTTGAAAATGATAAAAGTTATTTGAAGAAAACCTCAACTACAGATCGAATTATGATTTTGATGTATTTCATATCACGTAAAAGAAAGAAACATAAAAAATTCTGACAATTTGACAACCATAGGCACAATCAAGGAAGAAAGGATTAAAAAAGAAATGACATGAGTTTTTTCTATTTTATGCTTAACTGGGCATAAAGTTTGTTTGTTATTCAATGGCAATTTTTTTTTTAATAATCAAGAGTACAGTTGAAGGATTTTGCACAGTTGATAATTTTTCATTTATTAAACTGTTCTCACTACTTCGTATGTCATCCATCAGCAACATATCGGATACACGACAAAAATCCTAAGAATAAATTCTTCTCTTAAATGAAGTATTTTCTCGTTATGATTAACAGTGTCTTTGTCTCTTCAGAAGTACATTATTGATCTACAAGCTGATCTGAGGATGTTAAAGTTTCACTTCGATTATTTATACAAGATGCGAAAAGAGTCAAGTGTAAGACTTGACGAACTTACCATGCAACTGAGTATTTTAGCTACATGTGAAGATCATTCACATCTTAGTTCAAGTTTCATCGAACTGGCCAATGTTCAAGAGAAACTCGGTCAGATCAATTCCGATCTTACTCAACAAGAGTTTTTATTAATGAATGAGCTACTAAATGAGTATCTCTTACATCTCGATATGGCGAAGTGTGCCTTCAATGAACGGGCAAAACTCCATAAATCCTGGTTACTTAATACAGAAATGCTTCAAAAGAAACTCCTTGAAAAGGTAGGAAACATTTCTAGAGTTTATAATTATATATTTATCGATAACTGGAATGCTTTGTACAAATTTAATCTGTTCGAACAGAATTTCGGAATTTATAATGGACTAACAAACAGTACATCTATTCAGTGTGATCGACGATGCATTTTTGTATAAAAGATTTAAATTTAGGATGTATAGAATTGCGTTTCTCATATATTTTTTCAAATGAGATAGAATAAAAAAAGTTGACATGAAGTAGAAAACATATATGCCATATAATATAAGAAGACGTTGAATCTTTGAGAAAAAGACCTTACATCTATTGTTCAATTATTCATCATGATAATCTTCATTCATCAGAAGGACTATTTGATAAACTTTACGAAAAAAATTAATGAACATATATCTTATTTTTCTATTCCAGGAATCTCGTGCTGAAATAGAAGTGAATAATTTGCAAGAAAAGGTTATACATGACATGGAGAATTTCGAACGAATTTCAGTGAGACTCAAGCAAGAATTTGAAATGTTCGAAGAAAATCGAATGGAAGAATTTAAGACTAATATTAATACATATATAAAACAAATGTTGGAGCAACAAGAGAAAGTCCTCAAAATCTGGGAAGCCTATTTACCAATATCAAACAGTTTTACTCTGACTGCCTGACGTCGAACGTTTTTCATGTTCGACATATAACTATTGAGATTGTACAAGAATGTATGATGTGATTTTTACAATATTTTACTGAAATAAAGCGAAGAAATCTTAATTTAACTACAACGAAGCGTTTCTACTACACCGAAGTCTCTTGAGATACTAGATGTAAGGATTAAAATATATAAATTAAAATATACAGTATCCGAAGAGTGATTGATCAAAAAGAAAGTTGTATATCTTCATTATGGTTCCCTGGAATGAACTAGTTTTTGTGTTGCTGATAGAGGATACTTCCAAGTTTTTAACCATAAATATAAAGCTCCCAAAATACTTCTACAAAGCAGCACTTTCAGATTCAATATACAATAAAGATCTTTTTCGGGTTTCAAAAAACAATCTGTAGAGTTTTTCTTAAGAGTGTAGCGTATGTGTATGAGTATGGATGTGAGGTATAGGTGTGTGTGGGCGAGTGTGGGTGTGAGTGGGTGTGGGTGTGGGTGGGTGTGGGTGTGGGTGTGGGTGGGTGTGGGTGTGGGTGTGGGTGGGTGTGGGTGTGAGTATTTCAGTTCTTGCAACACGCACCCACACCCCACGCCCACACCCATACTCTGCTTTTTGAATGAAGTGGTTTATTTTTATAAGAAATGTTCCATCTATCCAATATCAATCTTATGAAGAATTTTAATCCTTTTTGTTTGTTTCTATCACTCGTGATAATCTATCAGCTGATAAGCAGCTAGCTTTGTCGGTCAATAACCACCAAGCCGTTTGCTTGTGTATAAACTTAGTCTTGTTATTTATTTGCACTTGAAAATAAGAGTTTTTCAATGCTGGATTAATCGAATCAAGTATACACATACTAGTAGAATCTGCCTCTTGAAACCTTGTGAAGTCCTACGAAGTTTTGTGAAGTCTGATGAAGTCTTGTGAAGTTTTATGAAGTCTTAAGAAGTCTGATGAAATCTTATAAAGTCTCAAGAAATCCTATAAAGTCTCTGAAGTTTCACAAAATCCGTGAAGTCTTGAAGCCTGCTGGTTCCCCCTTGGTTGTAACAGAATTCTGTTTGAATTCTGCTGGTATTTTTAAATTCTTAACTAGAATTTCTTTTCTCTTCGATATACACATTTCTAGTATGGCTATTGAAAGTTTGTATTCTGGTAGTCGTAACAAAATTCCTTTAAAATTCTACAGATATTTTTAAATTCATTATGACTATTTTTGTTTCCTCTTGGGGAGATACCATTCTGGTATGGCTATTCAAAGTTTATATTCTGCTAGCGGTAACAGAATTATGAGTGTAGCGATTAGTAATTTATTTGCTAATGGGAATATATCTTAGGGAACTGATCCATTGTTTACCGATTGGATTTTTAAATTCTGAATTCTGCTTGGGAAGAATTCTGCAGCCCCTCCCTCTATTCTTTGTCTTCTATGCTTCGAACTTCATATCAATCAAATAACAAATACGTTTGTATATGGTTGAAATTAATAATGTTTAAGTCTCACGATATTTTTCTTTAAATTTTTCAGTTCATCTTATTATCAAAATTATTAATATTATCTTGTTAAAAATTGAAAGACTTATTTTTTACAAAGAAAAATCAATCTTGAACGATGAAAACCAATAAAATAATTGATAAAATTGTAATTAACATATTTCTTTTAATTCAATTTTCATTTCTTCAGATGATTATTATAGTACATAACACATTATTATCCAGTTATTCAATTACTTGTATCTCAAACTAAACTCATCTTTAGGAAATTTGCAACTCTTCCTAGGATTGTGTATTTGAAAAGAAGATAGATTTGTTCGTATTACAATATGTTTATTGAAATTTTTTGCTGCTTCTATTACAATTGATTCATCAAATGAGTATAATCATCATCGTTTCACTTTGTTCGATTCGATTTCATTTGTGTGACAAGATTCATAAGCATGTTTTAGTTTCACTGTCATTTTCTGTGCGATGTAATATAGAATGTCTTGAAAAAGTTTGATACAAGTATCGCATGACTGAAAAAGCCAATCTGATTATTTAGTAAAACTATGTATCGTCAAACATTGACTATGTGCACATAGTCACCATGTGTTCACGGTTCGATGGATACCTATCTCATTGTTGCATCTAATTTCAAGCCTCATTGTACAGGAGTCGTATGTAAACGTCAAAAAAAAATACTTGATTCAAGGAAAAATATACGCGCATATGTTTGACATAATTGCGAGCATTGATATTTTCTTTTATTCTTTCTATTCATGTCTAATGATCATCTAGCAGTCGATAGCTTGTTATGTGTGTGCATTGTTCTTTCTCTTGCATTTGTATTTTTTGTATTGGACCAAATATTGTTTGAAAAAAATGATACATAGTTACGGTCTTCCGAATTATTTTTTTTTTCATACACATCAACAAGAGAAAAAAAAGTGCAAAATCAGATAACGATATGATGAATACAAATACAATGAAATTGTCACAATCCGTATAACAAACAACAGTGATGTACTTTTATTCTTCGACTTTTCTTGTTGTTCTTCTGCTTTCGAGCAGTGCGATATTGAATTTAATTTCGGCTTCCTGCATAATCGACTCCCAATGTTCAAAGCCAAATTCAAAGTGTGCCATCTGTGCCCAAGGAAAAGGACCAACATGTTCAATTCCAATATGTCTCAATGGAAATTGTGGTCAAATTGATGCATGCTCGTTGAAACTGAGAGGAAAATGCACTATGGATGATTTTTGTGCAGCGCAGATAGACTGTAAAGATTGTACTACAACTAAAGGACCGTCTTGTGGTGGTCCATTGTGTCTGAACGGTCAATGTGCTCTGATTCAACCGTGTTCCATTAAACTGCTCAAGTGATTATTTATCTTTTAATAAATTTGACTTCATTTGAAAACTTTGACAATTCTGTCTAATTCTTTTTTTCTGCATCTAATCAAACTCTGATTTCATGCGCGTGAACTTCAGACAAAGAGAAAAATCTACTCACTCCTGTTGGTTACAATTAAGGAAGTTCTGAAACGGCTCGGCTTTCTACAAGTTATGGATGCACATACTGTCTTTGTGTTGAATCATTGTTTACATTTCTATTATTCGTATTATGATGCATATAAGAAAACAATATCAGTCCGAAATCGGGTTTGGTGATCAGTCATTTTTCTTGAAATGGATAGATATTCTGAAGATAGATTTGGATTTTAGATATGTGTCGAAAATGATGAATGTAATGCATAGATGGTTGACAAAACCAACTATGATTTATCAAGAACATATAATCTTGACAAGTTATAGTTTTGAATATATTTTGTTCATAATAATCAAACTGTTCCAAATATCTTCAAATAAGTGATCGATGATTGAAACTGGGAGTTGAACATTCATAATATGTTGCGCAATATTCGCTAATGCATTGATACAAACGAAACAACATATTTTCAGATCGATTAATGAAAGTAGAAGCTGCAAGAAAAACATACATACATGAAAAATGAGTGTTTTTTGATTATTTTCCTCTCGAAAATGAATTCCTCAATTACTATTTTCGTATTATATTATAAAAACAATAGCGTAGATAATTCGCGTCAAAAATCAGAATGTTGATACGTATCTATGTCAGACAATGTTGTGTTTTAGGCAAAATCAAACATATGTTGTTTTTAAATTTTAAGAAGAAAAAGAATCGAATAAGATACGAAGAACGTTTAGATTGTGATTTTATATATAAACAATAATAATTTGACTACATTTACAGAGTGCCTGAAAAGTAGCTTCCTATTTTAAATCCATGGTTACTCTCAAACAACAAAAGATATTCGAATAATTTTTTCACTGTTTTGCAGCATAAGTCATGAGGTTTTGTTGCAGATGAAATAAGCCGATTAATCATTTGACTCTCTAATATCCAGTCCAAATTTCGTTTTGACAATACCTGGAAAAACTCATTGCATTGTATAGTTTATTATTCTTGTACTAAAACCCAGGATGTTGGTGTGTGGATTGAGGTAAACATTTTTGTACTGTCTAAACACGCATCACAACTTCATATACACACCCACATGCACACGCCACACCGGTACGTACACCCACACTCACACCTTAGTTTTAGTACACGAATAATAAACTATACAATATAATGAGTCTTTTCAGATATTGTCAAAATGAAATTCGGACTGAATATTAGAGAGTCAAATGATCAATCGGCTTGCTTCATTTACAATAACACCTCATGACTCATGCTGCAAAACAGTGGAAAAATTCTTAGAATATCTTTTGTTATTTGATAGTAATCACGAATTTAAAATAGGGAGCTACTTTTCAGATACTCTGTATTTTTTTAAATGGAATATATATTTCGACAATATTTTGTTTTATTTCTTGGACGTCGAGATTAGGTGTGCACCGAATCCGGACGTTCGGATTTGGTCTACAATGTAGTCATTTTCAATTAGTTATCGAAAAGAATCAGATATAAGCAATAAAAAAGACATTTCAGATCTGGTTATGACAAGTCTCACATAGTGAAATAACTAATCCAAAATTCGTAGATTTGGAAGAATCCTAAAAGTGAATAATCTTCAGAAGTACTCAAATCTGAGCTCGAACTTAGTCAAAGCTAAGAGTGTTTCCATGATTCATTATGTACTTCAAGAACTGCTTACGTATTTGTCCAAGTTATAGGTATGAATTGAACTAGAATCTTTGGAATCGATGAGTTTGATTCAAGTTCGAATTTGAGCTCGATGATATGAACCAAATAGTTCATTGTTTCGCTCATGACAAAAACTCTTCAATTATAGTGAGAAATTCTAGATTTTATCCTTCCTATTCCATTTTATTTTAAATTAGAAAAGACATTCAGACAAAGACTAAGGAGCTGCTCGAATTCAATTGATCTTTTCATACAGTTTGGTGATTGATCCATACTAAATATCTAGATAATTTTCTTGGATTTCTCAAATTTAATTGTGATAAAACTATCTTAGTAGGAAAATGAAGACAAAGCTCAATATATTTCATTGTATCATAATATCTACTAACATGTGATGGAAAAGACTTTGAAAAAATGTCAAACTTTGTTATGCCATATTGTCGACCACTAAATCAAGAATTTTTTTATTAGAAGGAGCAAAATCTCAGCTAGAAACTTTGTACCAGACATATTTTTGCTACAACTAACCTGACGAAAAAGAAAAGTCCGAAACAAAGCAGCTCAAAAAAGTTCATGTAACATTTTACAGCTTGAAAACTCTGTCTTTCTAAATTATTTTGAGCTACACAGATCGATTAAATTGAAATCCAATACGCCGAAATGGAGAACATTGAAAATTCTATCAGTATCAACTTTTGAAAAACTTTTTGGCCCTGTTCCTGATTCTTTAACTAAAAACGTTTGAAAAATGAAATTTTCTGAACATACAACCTTCTTCAAGAAATATCAGTCATCATCAACAGAAATTCTGCATGAATTGAATTCTTTTTGTGTTGTTTATTCGAAATACTTGGATCATACATACCAAAAGTAGTTACATCAATTTCTTGTAGAATACTTGAAGAAATTTTCTTTTTATATAGAATGCTAATAAAAACAAAACTCTACATTTCTATACCATTTGATTATTATTAATCTAATAACATAATAATAAAATAACCATAATCAATGATCTTTTCTTGTCCTAGATCATATTAATCAATGACTTTTCTGTTTCCCTTAAGCAAAATAAGTTCAAATCAATAGAAAAAAAAATCAACAATTTAGATTTTATTACAAATATTGAAGGGAAAAAGAATGTATGATAATTTTGAGTAGCTTGGTTTTCAAATAAAAATAAAGATTTTTTTTAATAACGTAAAAATTTTTGTACTCGATGATTGTATCTATCAGCAACATACAAATTAAGTTCAGCATCGAATATCACTGCATAAGGATAATAAAGTAATGTGGCATTGCTTCCATTTAAGCCAGTTACACCTGCAATTGTGATACCATTCAATTGATCAGTCAAAAATAATTGTACCCGATGATTATTTCTATCTATAACATATACATTTTTCATTGGATCGAGCATAACACCGATAGGATTACTAAGTAATGTTGATGAGTTACCAGAAGTTCCATTAATACTACCAGCAACTAATGTCCAACTACTAGCACCTAATATCCAACGAACGACATTATGAGCATCATAATTGACAATAATAAGACTGTTCGATGAAGAATCAAAGTGAACAGCAACAGGACGATATAATTGTGTTCTATTTGTTCCAGGTCCATTGCCACCAGCAACTACTGTACCTGATAATTGACCCCATTGATACTGCATTATACGATGATTTTCATAATCTGCTACGTAAAGAGTTTTAGTAATTGAATCACGTGCAATACCAAAAGGTTGATTCAATTGATTAGTTGAATTACCAGCTATACCTTAAATATATAAAATATTTTTTCGACGTTTTGACAATCTCAAATATAATCTTTCTATTACCAGTTCCACATATTGTACTGCCTGAACGTGCACCGTAGTGCCAAAATTGAACACGATGATTTCCTACATCGGTTACATAAATATTATCAGAAGAATCAAACTGAATAAATGTCGGTTGATTTAAATGGTATAAAGTAGAACCACCCGTAGCATTTGCTTGACCAGCTACAGTTGTACCTGTAGATGCATTTATATCCCACTTTTGCACACGATTATTGATTCGATCAACAATATATAATGCATAAGAAGAATCAAATCCCAATCCCCATGGATGGTTAAGTTGATTAGCTGCAGCACCAGATACACCTGAAATCCCGGCTACAGTTATACCTGTTGAATTCCAACGCAGAAATAAAGGTGCAGTTGCTACAATATAATATATTATACAATACAATGCTACGTCTATTTCATGGAAAACAATATCTCACTGGTTGATGCCGTATTGGACTTGATCAAAATACTCGGCAATATGGCTGCAATGATAGCAGCAATGAGAAAAATAATGATTATGAGAATAATTATCTTTAATTGTAAACATCTATACAAAAAGTAATTGATAAAAATTTGCATATATATTAAAAATCATATGAAATAAGAATAAAAAAAAAATTTATTTACTTTCTTTTTTTCTTTTTATTTTTAATCATGGAATTCATTCGGTATGAGCAAATATCTGTCGTCTATTTACAACAGAAAAATAAGATTATTTAAAAAAAAAAAAGACGAATATTTTACTTGAATACTATAACATTTTTCAGCATTATTGTCCTGGAAAAATAAAAAAAAGAAAGTCGTCTTTTATATTTAATTCTATATCAAAAAGATTTTGCGATTACTTTAAATAACTGTAATGAAGAACTCTTGGCTTTGAATTCTCTTTTATTACCATGCTCATAAGTATTTCCTTCTCTTATGACCGTTGACTTTTCATTGATATTATTAATACATTTTGCAGCATTTGTTGAATCGATTAATCTATGATCTATAGGTCGAATTCTATTGCTTGATCGAGAACTTATACGAATGGAATTACTAGATGGTATCTCTCTTGGCAATGTATAATGAGACTAAATCAAGTGTTCAATAAGAATGAGAATCGGAAAATATTCAATATACTTACTGAACTGAGTCGCAATCGATGACTATGGTAACGACGAGAAGAAACTTTCACAATACGAGGTGACATTGGCAGCACATGATCTAAAACCTTTCTTATCAATATACAACAATATAAAATAACTATATTGTAATTACTTCTCGATTCTACGTGTCTTTGATCCATCATCATTGCTATCAATTTCTATTGAAAATGACACAAGATCTTTTCTTTTTATTCGTTTTATTATTTTTCATCAATATGATTATATTTGTCTAAGTCACATGACAAAAGAGAAAAAGTAATTAATTCATGTTTCTCTTTGTAAAATCCAAAGGTTTCCTACTTTCATCAAAGATAATAATACGCACAATTGTAATAATGTGCATTAGTTTGCATATGAAAAATAAATAAACGAACCCCTAGATATAATAACAGGTGCGCCATAAATAACTGCCCTCTTAGTATTTTTAACATTTCTCCTCTATTATCCCTGTGATTCAAACACCTTTTTTTATCAAAAGATAGCGCTTGAAATTCTCTACAAAATCATATATGACTAGACCTTAAAACTGCTTTAGATATATCTGAAAAAAGATGAAAAATAAAGACACACAAAAAGCGGTAGAAAGTAACGGGTTGTACATTAATGAATGGCCACGCTTTGCATCCTATTTCTTCATCACTTACTTCGCCCTATTAGATAAATAAAGTATACCAAAAGATGCAGCGTGAACAGCTCTACAATTTACACAAGATCTGCTATTTTATAGTCGCACTTTTTGTTTTCAAAATGAACGAAACTTTGAGCAATCGAATTTCGACCGGGCGAAAATGATATTTTTTTTGGTACAAGATTAATTCGTTTTTTCTTATTTTCTCTTTTTTATAATTTGTCCTTTGTAAATTGTAGAGTTTTTCACGCTGCATCTTGTGGTGCAAATTTAATTTTTTTTTAAATAAAACATATCAGGTAATAAGAAGATGAAATAAGAAAAAACGAATTCACCTTGTACTAAAAAAAATATTATTTTCGTACGGTCGAAATTTGATCGCTCAAAATCTTGTCCATTTTGAACACAAAAAGTGCAACTATAAAATAGGCGGTCTTATATGAATTGTAGATCTTTTCACGCTGCATCTCTTGGTTTATTTTGTTTTTTAATAGGACGAAGTGATGAAAACATTAGATACAAAGCGCGATCCTTCATTATGTACAATCCGTTATTTTTTACAGCTTTTTGTGTGTCTTTATTTTTCATCTTTTTTCAGATATATCTAAAATAGTTTTAAGGTCGAGTCATATGTGGTTCTGTAGAGAATTTCAAGAACTATCTTTTGATAAAAAAAGGTGTTTAAATCACAGGGATAATAGAGGAGAAATGTTAAAAATACTAAGAGGGCAGTTATTTATGGCGCACCCGTTAGATGACAAAAAATAACTGCCAGTTTAAAATTTATTTCTGACGATACTGAAGATCTAAAGTATCGTCTTATTTTGAACATTTTTAAATTGATGATGGTAAACAAAGCATGGATGTTCCATTTCATAGAGAATCTGCAACTAAGATTTGATTCCATCATAATAATAATAATATTAAGATTAAGTATTTTCAAATTGTAATAAGGTAGTTTGTCATTATTACCATATCCTGTCATTGAGATTGTGCCCACTCAGAACGATAAAAGTGCATCTTTTCGATGAACAAAACATGACAGATACACAACCGCTCTATTTTAATCGGCCTGCCTAAGCAGGCAGTCTCGCTGGCTTGAGCAACAAAGCAGAGATGCGCGAATACAAATACAATTTGTACTCAGGAAAGATTACGACTCCCTATGTACTCTCATGTACCGGATGTGGGTGTGGATGTGGGTGTCGGTACATGACAGTGCAAGTTCTGAAAATTAAACATTTCCTCCAGCACTGGAGAATATATTACAGTACATTAGAATACATGCGCGTGTATGAGAATACCTGACGTTATAAATTCTCAAATTCTAAGTTTGGGGGGGGGGGGGGGAGGCTATTCTTTCACGTGCACAATTTGTACTTGTATTCGCGCAGTCCCCATTGACCATGTGTTCATCATCAGTTATAATCGAATTAAATAGTAATGTACGTACGATCGATGATTGTTTGTGTCTATTTGACGGTTGTTCAATCAAATTAGAACTTTTATCGTTACTATTAATTCTATTGAAGCTCTATCATTGAACAGCGATAATCATGTAGAGAATTTTTCTTTTAAAACGTTATTATTTTAAGTGTTCTTTTGTTTTTTTTTTCGCATAATCTATCTAATTTAACAACATTTTTCTTAACTTTATGTTTGTCAACAAGAGAGTATGGTAATTTAATAGTGTCATTACTTCAACAAATGTCGAATATGGAAAAGCTTAGTTTATATCTCAATGTTGAAAATCAATCGAAATTTATTGATAGTGCTAATCTCTATAACAATAGACAATTGTACCGACATCAATTATTAGTTAAAAAATAATGACATTGAAGAAAGATACATAATCGATGATGGTCATCCTTTTATTCACTACTGTATTGATTATTTTACAAATAGTATTGATCGATGTCATATATCTTCATTTCCATTCATTTAGTCATTTCGATTATATCACTAATCATTTTTGAGATTATTTACAACAACTTGAATCTATGATCTAAGAATATATAAAATAAAAGATAATTTTTCTTCATAAAATAAAATAATATGATTGATCGATTTATTTTCTTATTGAAGAACATTGTAAGTGTGAATTTATGTCTTGACTGCTTTCAAATCTTCATCTTTATAGCCATATTTTTTCTTTTTAAATTTAAGTTTTTAAATTAGTAGTAATTATTTATCAGTGACGAATGAACTTACTAAAGAAGCTATAATTGTAGATTAATTATTCTGCGATATATACACGTAGATTTTCATGAATTATTAGGGATCGAAATGAGCATGCGCAATGTATGGTTGAATATAGAACCGACACGTGCTCATCAAATAGTTGTGAATCTAATACTGAGAACTCTTATTATGAAACTGACAGTAACTTGATCAAAAAAAAGTATGAGAAGACACACGCTTATATATATCCATTTATATGAATCTTAATTGAACATATGTTGACTTCTAATTGTAAACTTAATAAAAAACAAGAATATCTTTTGTTTTTTAAATCTATGCAAATGCTGGAATATTATGGCAGTAAAACATGCTTAATTATATTTTTATTTTTAAGAATATATACTCCATCATCTCGTAAGACACACGATCCAGGTCTTTAAGTAATCTTTTATATTTGATTTATGATAGACTTTGCCATTTTTATTCGTTTGAAGAACGAGTTCGATTAGAAAAAGAATGTGATGAACAAATTGCTAAAAAGAAAATGAAAGAATTTATTTAAAATTTTCTTATATATTATATATACATGTAGTTTTTTTGTTTTTGTATATAAGATAAAGGACATATTGTGAGAATTTATATTTTCAATGTAATAAACTTGATTATTATTATTACATAGATGGTGATCTAACCGAAAAAATACATTAGATGGATCCTTCTAGAAAGAGTGCACACCAAGGGGAAAAGCGCAGACTTCTGTACTTCGTTGTACTTCTCTATACTTCTTATACTTTTAACGTACAAAGTCCTGCTTTTTTCCCCTTGGTGCGCACTTGCATCCATAATATAATTTCAAAATTTTCAGGGGAGAACGAGTGATACAGCGTATCCTTTTAGTTAGGCCTACTAGTAACAATACTAGCGTATGTGAACTGATACAGATGTCTTTAGCATTATCATGATTATAAAAATCGATGCAAACTCTCGATTATTTGCACCTTTTTAGTATGTTATTCAATATGCGTTGTTATCTTTTTACTGTTTTTCTCTTGATATTCATCACCAGTTATGTTTATTCCAATCAACTTAGTCGTAGTAAACGTTGTCTAGACTGTTGTGGCAGACATCCATGTTGCCACTGTTGTGGTTTACCTCGTTGTAAATTTAAGTTCAATTTTATCAATATTAATCTGAATATCGAACCAATCGTAAACACATCAACTATTCCCAATTTAATTAACAATTCTACTCGGCCTACAATGTGCCTCATGTGTTGTGGAAAACCGCCTTGCTGTAATACATGTGGACTCGATTTGAATGTCTCCAAGACAAAATACTAATAAAATAATTTTTTTGTTGATTCTTTAATAATACCAATAAAAATCGTCGACATATTCTGAAGTCTTCTAATTTGTTCTATCGTTTATTAGTTGTAGAAAGATCTCTCCTTTACAAATAAGACTGAACTAAAATTCTGGTAATTCGATTCCATAATATTCGAAACAAATGTATTCCATAATCTGTGATTTGGTTCTATTGATGAATCATTGACTTAAAGAAAAGCATTTCAGAGACTAATCGATTTTCATACGGCACTCCACTATGTAGTAGAAACACTTTGATATCATAAATGTTTTCCAGAAGTAGACAGGTTCTGTTTCGAAGGAAAATTTCAAGACTAACAAAAGATACATTCTATTGTAATGACGTTTGAACTAAGCATCTCATCTCTTCATCTTTATAAAAGAGGGATAAGACTCTCAAATTATTCGACGGGTGTGGGTGTGGATGTGGGTATGCTAGCTGAGATATGATCAATTCACATCCATGCCCCCCCTCCCCCCCACCATATCGTAAATACCGGACAGTTTTTAGCGGTAAACTGCAGTATTTATCAAAACCGGCAGTTTACCGCGGTAAATTGCAGTAACGGGAGGCGATAACTGGATCGGTAAAACCGCGGTAAACCGGCGGTTTTTCCAAGCGTTTTTATGGCATGGGAAGGTACAAGAAAAAATCATTTAAAATAGCAAAATCGATGATTTGGAGCAACTAAATGTCAATGATCATCAGCGAACCGGTTAACCGGTTCATTTTAGCGGTACAACAGACAAGATAAATTTCATAATGAATCGAAAAGACTAAATATGTTTTCTGATCAACGTCAACGAATCACGATAGATTAATATTTTTAATATATACTGTTAATACTGTTCGACGTCAATTAAACTCGTATCATTTAGTACAATAGTCGTTCTATAGGAGTTCTATGTGAATATAGAACATCATTGAACTGAAGAAATGCTTTTCAATGATGCTATTCTAGTTCTAAGTTGCATTGTGCAACGAAACTGTTATTGCCTTGATACATCGCCTTACATGTGTCATTTTCATATGCAAATAGGTTTTTTCTGCCTTCTCCTTAGTTTTGATATCGTTGTATATATAGTCAAGATAAAAGATAAGAAAAGAAACCTTGCAAAAAAAACCATGCCGTTATTATGTGCAGTGCGTTTTTATTCTATTTTAGAGTATGGCTACAATTATACCAAGTCAAGTCGATATTTCAAATGAAGAATCACTTAGATTGGTGTTAAATTTTTTGGTGAGTTCTTCAATCTCTAGTGCAATTGTAAGATAGAGAGAATATTATCATTTGATAGAAAGCACATCTTCCGGAATCACTTCAACTATGGCAATTGCTCGATTATGTACAACGAGGTTTCATTACTAAGGAACATATATGGCCACATAAATTATTTGTTGATAATCAAGATCAAATTCAATGTGTAGTACTAGTGTATTCTGTAATCGGTTTTACAAGTGATCATCGTCTATTAGATGAGAACAAAGAAACAAGTAAAAAATATGTCTTATTCTATTCTCATCTTGATAATGATCATCTACTTATGACTCTACTTGAACAATGTGTTCCATGGAATCAAGTAGATATAATTATGTATTCAGACAATGATTATCGATTTTCAACTATGATCAAGAATCTTGTTCGAGAGAAAAAATTGGGTGATTTGAATGTGTATTCTGCCTCTCAAATGGAAATTAATCGAGAAACGTTGGAAATGACGGAAGCGAAGATTATACAACACATTCCACCAGGTAAATAAAAGGAATCAGAAATGCTCTAGATGTTTAACAATATAATTGATTTACACGTATGTTCAATTGTTCTTTTGAAGAAGCACGGGACAGTTCAATGAAACATTTGCGCACTGCTTTTTTGAAGCATCTATTATAAGACTATTCTAATATAAAAAAATTTTTAGACATCACTATTCGACGTTTATCAGTAGCCGATGCATCATTTGTCAACGATCATTGGGAATATAAGTCGATGTTTTCGCTCGATCTAATTCAATACGAAATCGAACATTTACCAGCGTTTGGTAAGTTTTTCATGGAAGAATTTTTAAATATTATTCATGTTAATAAGAGATCTTCTTGATATTTTGGAGGTGCATATCATAATGAACAGTTAGTGAGTTGGTGTTTGACAAAGTTCGATGGTTCTTTTGGAATCATGTTTACACTACCTGAATTTCGTCGACTTGGTATTGCATCACTAGTGAATGTACACTTGGCTTCGGAATTGTTCAAGTTACAAGAACACATTTCCTGTGTTGTATTTAACGGAAATGAGTTATCGTATAAAATGTTTGAAAAATTGGGCTATCGACAAACATCTAAAGTCTATTTTGCTTACGTCATCTCGAAATAAAAAGAAACAACAAGTATGAATAAAGAAGCTATTTTCAATTGAATACACATGCACAGGACCAACGAACACCATTCTTTTTAAATGTTTGAATATGTCTTTTTGAGATCTATCGAAATATTTAGGGCATAATCGTTGAATCTTTCAAATCTATCATATTTGTAACTTAAAAAAGTACCGCCATTCTCGGCGGAAAATATTTTGTCGAGTAGGCAATGACAATGCTTATATCATCCATAAAAATGTTTATCTGTTTTTGATTGATTTGTGAGCTTGAAATGTTTCAGAGATCAAAGTATCTTCGGCATCGT
This sequence comes from Rotaria sordida, assembly GCA_905250125.1. Classification (NCBI taxonomy): domain Eukaryota; kingdom Metazoa; phylum Rotifera; class Eurotatoria; order Philodinida; family Philodinidae; genus Rotaria; species Rotaria sordida. The sequence continues at coordinate 23,688 of CAJNOL010000740.1, forward strand.
TTCATCGTTATTTTTAAGGATACGGTCAACATGAAGGTGTGGGCGTAGGAGAGTGAAACGTTATTTGCTCAACACACGCACGCTCTTTGGACTCCTCACTTTAATTAATGTCAAAGACTGTTAATAAGTGGAATATCAATGGTACCACCAAGTGGTGTTGATGTATTGATAAAATTTAGATTTTTTATTTTAAAAAGAATTTGTTTTTTTATTTGTCAAACTCTTTTGTTAAGTGCATTCAAACCAGAAGAAATAGAATATATAATTCATTTTTAATTCGTCGTACATTGATAAATATAGCACAAAGATTAGATTATGAATTTTCAGTTGATGTTGGTCTTTTACAGATTCATAAAGCTTTAGATTATATTGGTTCATTGGCTAAACCATTGATAATATCAAAAATCCGATTAGATATAATAAGTGGACAAGGAACAAGAACTTATTTTAAAGAATTTAATCAAGTTCAAACTAGCTCTGAGGATGTGGATGTGAGTGTTGATTATTTGACTGATCCACGCCTCACACCCACACCCACACCCAGCCCTCTCAGACCGAACTCAAACCCGAACGTTCGGGTTCGATGCATGTTTATTCGTGGTACCCACTGAAAAAATTTGAGATTATATGAGATTTTAACCGGATTTTCGTGAAACAAAATCCGAATTTTAATCGATTGAAATCTTCCAAATCAACTATAATCTGATTTTTAATCAAAAATAATCTCGTAAATCAAGTAAAATTTTGATTAAAATCTTACATTTTCGATTAAAAATCATATTCAATCAAAAATATATGATTTTAATCGGAGTTTTACTTGATTTACGAGATTATTTTTGATTAAAAATCAGATTATAGTTGATTTGAAAGATTTCAATCGATTAAAATTCGGATTTTGTTTCACAAAAATCCGGTTAAAATCCCACATAATCTAATATAATCTCAAATTTTTTCACTGGGTAGTACCAGCGTTGATCAGTACTTTTCCGTTGAAATTTGACAGAACTTGTTGCACAGTCATCTTTGATTCGTTACAAATTGTAGCCATTATTTGGTGCTGTTTACTCGGAAGAGGTCGATCAAGCCTCAAATATGCTCTAGTTTAGTTACCATAATCATAAAGTGATGTTGTCCAAAATGGATTGATGAGTGTACCCGAGCAAATCTAATCGACAGATAGTATTTGAGAAACTCAACACAGTCAAGTAATGAGACATCTACACGCATCGAGAGTGTGGGTGTGAGCGTGAGTTTTTATATTCTTTTCAAACATGCACATTCACATTCAACCAGTAGTTTTGAATTAAAATGATAATTTTTATCGACTTTTCACATAACAAACAGTTGCTGTCAAAACAATTAAGAATCGATGGTACAAATATAATTAATGTCCAAGAGAGAATAAGCTTACATTCTTAGGAAAATATGCAATTTGGGTCATATCTTCTCTCTCCTCAAAGTCGTTACAATAGCGATATTGCCGAGTAGTAAGATTAATAGAAAATCTGGTCAATCAAAGTAAAATTTAAAAAGATCACCATTCACATTCCAGTGTACTTTGCTGTAATACTGAGGGTTAATTCAGCTTTACTTTCTAATGGATTAGAAAGGCCCACAGAACATACCATAAATGAGTTATTGGTCTATGACAACAAAGTATCCATTTGTTTAGTGGGGGCGTAACAGTCAAGCATAGGCTCGGATGAGGTGTTTATTATTTTACGGATATCCTTGATGCGTGCAATAATAAGATGTTTTTTCGAGGATTTGGCAACACAGAAATTTACCCATACAAAACAATATAACTGTGACACTAGTCACTTACCAACGTGTATCAACAAAACCTATTTATGAAGTGATTAACAACGACTTTATAAATGTGAACAATGTTTTACTCCAATTGTAGTAAAATAATAGTTGGACTTTATGTTTCTAGAATTATTTTTCACAATACAACTGAAACATGTTTCTTAAAGCTTTTTCTTTATTTTAATGAATCAGACAGCGAAAATTAGTACTTCGTGCACTTTTGTTTTTATGGTTATAATATAGTCGAAAGGCTTTTAATTATTAAAAGCCATAGTGAGAAACATGATTGAATAAGAGAAACCAGCAAAAGATAAGAGTAATGAATCCAACTATAGCGTTCAATTGGGATGAAGATGATAGAAATTCACGTAAATTATTAGCGAATAGTTCATGCATATGACTTGTGAAATGGATATCGTCGAAAAAGACATAAGAATTTGGCTCTTTACAGAGTTCTATGATGCCTGAGTCGGATACATTCCAGCATGCGTCTATACTATTTTTAAACGAATACATCCATGGAGCAGAGATAATTTTTGATACGAGCGAATGGATATCAAGCATACGTAAAGACATGTTAGTATTGGTAACTTTCAATGAGTCAAACGTAGTCGACAGATTGCTATTAAATTGAAGTGTCATATCATTAAAATACGACTCTTGATTGAGCATACGAAAGGTCGGTGTTGCTTGCAAAGGGAGTAGATTGAAAACCAAAAGATGCTTGATATTCATCTTGAGTAGATCCTTGATGCAATTAGTCAAACTTGCAACGACTAAAGAAGGACGTACCGTTTTATTGCGGAGGATATCATTAGCAGAAATCCAAATAACAAAGAGTGTGCGATTCAAATTGATTGTATTGATATTAGTCTTGTTAAAATAGCTCGCAATTTGTTGACGACCGCTAGGTATTGATATTGATCCTGTTATCATGCTTGGAATAAAGTTGTTATCAGTCGTGGCACCACCATACGCATAATTGATAATATTGGATACACCTAATCTGTCAATCCATAAAGGACCATTGGAGAATCGACCTTGATAATATGGTGGAGGAGGGAAAAAATGGTTTGTCGAATTATAAAAATTTCCTGTATCCGACAATGAGTCCCCAAAGACCACTACTGTATCGAAGGGAATTTGTTGAGTATTTATTTGTTGAATGAATAGAGTAGTTAAGAGGCCAAAAAAAATTAATGGAGTAACACTATACATGCTCGGTAACTGCGTAGTAAACTGATGTAAATGTGTTTTTTTTTAAATTTTTTCTTCAGCCCTATATTCTCCAATTAGAAGACGGTGAGAATTTGGAAAGTAGCAATTAATATAAACTGCTTTCGTCGCTTATTTTTTCCTTTTAAATAAAAGATTGAGGAAAAATATCTGAAATTCAAGAACAAAGAAATAAATCCATAATCAAACTTAACTCTCTGACTTTTCTATGTGTTACAATTTCCAGTCGATGAGGCGAAAGATTAACATTATTTGATGAAATATAATTGAATAATGAAATAATAAGACAAACAAGTTCATCAATCATTTTATTTTTTCAAAAAAATTATTACAGTGAAGCTTTTGGCTCCTTTCATAGGATCATTTTCAATACTAAAGTTTGATGAAAGAGTTTTTTTTTCTTATATATATATGAAGAAACAATTGTTTTTCTTTTTTCTATTCTTTTCTAGTTTTTTCTTAAACATTGCACTTCGATGATATCATTTCTTCCCTTAGTAGTGCAATGTTTAAGAAAAGACTAGAAAAGACTAGAAAAAGAAAAACAAGTGTTTCTTCGTATATATATAAGGAAAAAAACTCTTTCATTAAACTTTACAGTGCGCGGCCAAAAAAGCATGTGCATTTTTGTTTTTACTCATGAACGAATAATAAGGGTACTCTGAAAATTTTCTCTCATGTCAGACTTTGTAGAGCTTTTTTCGCTGATCATTTTGGTAAAAAACGTTTTTGATTTTCATTGAGTAATGATGATGTTATAGTCAAAATACTAAACACTGTCATATAAAGTAGGGAAAAAAAGTTTAGCATACTTTTAGTATTTGATTAATTTTTACGTCATTTCACAACATCTGCAAGATGTTCTATATACCATTCGACGCAGAATTTAATGGGCTACATTT
>CAJNOL010000740.1:27734-52227 GCA_905250125.1 Rotaria sordida
AATGAAATTTAGAGGAGCATTTTTTTATGCTGTCAAATTGCAATATAACAAGCATACTTATTCGAAATCAGAACAAGTTCTAGAGTAGCAAACTTTAGTAGTTGTACGTTGCATTTCAAAATAATAGTAACTTAATGTATAACTGAACGATAATGAAAATAAGAAACATAATGAGCAATATTTGCTATGAACGCTAGCTAAAGAGTTCTATCGCACTTTTCTGTACTAAGAAAAGAGTTGATGAATAAATCGCGCCATACGAGAAAATATTTTTCTTTCAAAGAAGGATCGTTACTTATCATGAAAATTTTGAAATCTTGATTTCAATATTTTCATATTATTGAACATCATGTATAGTTTAAACTTCATCAAAAGTACAAGATAGAGAAGATTAGCGTATATTTGATCGTGTACCACTTGGATACTAATTTGATCTTTGCTCTTCGAAGCCTTAAATAAATTAAACGCACATAGTTTTTTAAACGTACTTTGAATGATTGCCATTTAGCAGATAACTAAATAAAGAAAGTTTCAAAAGAAGCTTATCATTATTCAACCAAATCGATGGGTACTTGTTGGCGTTTGCAAGATGTTCTTGATAAGTTCGACTTTAAATTATTTGAACAGTTAGAATAAAATATACTAGAGCAAATCTTTGAACTAATTTATCAGTAAAATGTAAATTTTCATTCATAATCATTGTGTTGTCAAGGATGATACAGCAAAAACTGACATATGTGAATACCCTCATCAGTTTGGATGATTTTTAATACAATAACATTTTCATTGAAGTTTTGAATAAATTTCGAAAAGTATTATGAGAACTTCTCTTTCCCAATGAAGTTTCTGTATATTAAGCAAAAATTAATTGAAATTCTCAACATCAATAGTCTTTCGTAAAAGACGGTATCATCCTATTATCCATTTCAAAATATAAGAATAGTTACCATTTTTTGAAGAACTTTTGATAAGAACAAGGTATAGAGCTGTAGTTTTCACCATTTGAAAGAGCGGTGTCCGAACCATCGATTGTTGTAGAACGTAATAAGGCGAAAGATGCTTTTATACAGGTATCCTTGAATAAACACTGTTCCTTTGAGTATTGTCATCAATTTTCACAATAATCTTAGTTTAAATTATATCAACATCTAGCTCAAATTATCCATCTTTCACTAAAAAAGGAACGTGTGTTTTTTTTAAACCCAATTATAAAAAGAGGTTGACAGATAATGAAATATTTGATCATTTTATAGAGGAAAATGAGTGACTTGAGCTACACTTGGATATAATTTGAGTTGAGATTATTCTAAAAATTGATAACAATACTCAAAGGAACAGTGTTTATTGAAAGATAACTATATAAAAGCATCTCTCCCCTTATTAGTTCTATAAAGATCGATGATTCAAACATCGCTCTTTCAAATGATGAAAACTACAGCTCTCTATCTTGTTCTTGTCAAAAGTTATTCAAAAAAATGGTAACTATTCTTATATTAGGAAATTCTACATGTGTTCCCGAGCACAGGTACTTATCACTTAATGCAAACTAAACAAATTATCTACAAAGAGACAAGTCATTAAAAAAGTGGTTCAAAACTTAAGAAGCATTTATTTATCGAAAATGTAGAAAAAAAGTTCTTATTGATATAAACGGCTTCATACTGTTAAAATATGATGCTAATATCTGTTATAAGCATACCTAGCCATTAAATTGCAGTTTGGCCACTAGGAGCTTTGTAGTAATTGACAATTTTTTTATGAACTATAAATTCATATGTGGTTAGTTTGGAAGGAAACATTGTATCTAATTGAAATCAAGAAAGATTTGTTTGGATACATGAAAACGATCTTTCGTGTATCGTGTTCAGCAGTTTCGGTTATCACAATCATATTTTCAACTAAAACAGCTAATGTATTCGGAATCATTGAATTAAATAGTATCAATCTATATGTGTTTCAAACGTTTGTTATGACTTTTACTGGAATGAAAATAGGAAGTTTGGTCATCTCAGAACTAGTGCAAAAATTTATTTGAAAAATAAAAGTCATAAGAAAAGTTTGAAATACTCGTTGGTCAACACTATTCAGTGTGCTAATTTTGAATATATTAACTCTTCTACTTGAAAAGACGATTATGATAAAGCAATAGCATAAAATAGGACCAAAAAAGATCGTTCTCGCCTATCGGAACAAAACTTTTAATTCCAAATCGATTCATAAGTTTTTCTTCTAATCAATAATGCAATGCATTCACAACTGACGCAAAACTCAATCGATTGCTATAAAACCCAGAATGACTAAAATGTAATCTAGTGCATAAGATACCTTTTACTAATACCTATTAAAAAAAAGAAAAAAAGTTGGATCTTTTCAGAATAGTTTTTGATAGGAGCAAGATAGTGATCTACGGTTTTCACTGTTTTAAAGAGGAGATGAACATACATTGAAACTCGAATATCAGAGTTTCGCGAAGTTTTTAAAAAATTATGGCATTTTAGTAGATTGAAAAGGTGGATCTTTCGTTAAAATAAAACAGACAAAAAGTGAATTTTTTCTGTCAAAAACATGTAGTAAAATATAATAACTCATAAATGGCTAAACCTTTTAGCTATATAATAATAAGAATATTGAAAATATAATCGGATCCTAACGACATTGTATTATCACCTATGCATATACGATTGTCACTATTCCTTCTGTGAACGAAAAGAAAATGAGAAAGAGATACTTCAGTGTTTCTTCTCTTGTAGGAAAAAACCTAATAAATAAATGGTAATATTTTTTTTCTAAAACCTACAATGCGGAATGTAATACTAAAAGAGATAATTTAACAATGCAACTATGCAGAAACACTCATATGTATTTCTCGAGATTTCCTCTATTTAGTAGCACTCTTTGCCTATTGCGCCTTCATGCAATATTTCAAAGAGTATGTGCGAAGAGATGGCGTAGCATACCCCGATATCAATTCCAACAGCAGAACACAATGGATCGTAAATTTCAAACTTATCATTGCGGTTCCCTGTTTATTTGAATGCAAAACTTGTACTCATTAGCATCACAAAATTTGTTTTAGTCATGATCATGATTGAGCATATCGTTGAAAAATGGTTGAAAAATTGAGTGACATATTGATTACAGTATGCTTCTTTTTGAAAATTTTTTCAACTCCAAATAACAATATACTATCGAAATTCACGTCTGTCTTAGCTAGACATTGCGTAGTTTGAAATCGCATATGGCATTCTTTGTCACTTTTCCGAATTTCATGTAATGAATACAATAATATATATTTATCGCCTGATTTCGTTTCACAAGAGAGAGTATAATAAAGGATGGCTGTGAGTATAGGTAGAATAGTACAAAGTCCTACCCTACCTTTATTGGTTCGGCCTCTATCTTGACTATATAATAGTATTGACTTTTCTAATTTTCTTTTTCTCATTAATATTTAATTACTTAAGTATTGTTACACTTCAATAGCACTGCATTAGTGACACTTTAAATCTACTAATAAAAAAATAGACGTATTCTAGAAGTAATTATATTTTATGGTTCTATTTCATACATGTTCTGGGACCGTGATTAAAGTAGATTTGTTAGGAAGAAATTATGCGAAGAAAAATTTTTATATGAAGAAGGATAACTAAGTAATTCAGAATAAATTATATTATGTAAATAAAAATAAATAGACAAGCATATATATTTTCTTACAGGATGGAATATTAATGATTTATTGTTAATAAATTCTTTTTCTTTGTTTGTAGTTATTATTGCTGAAATAATCAAAATGGAGAGAAATGCAACCAATTCTTGCTATCATAATTTCCTTTTTAGAATTGTTATGTTTACAACGCTTGTAAAAAATCTTCGCTTATCAATTTTATCAGAGTACGAGAAACAACCATGAAAGCAAAAAAAAATAATAGAACTCGAAGAAGGACCAGATGATGAGAGTTTTGCAATTTTAATTAATCAATATGATACAGAATTTGATAAAGAGAGAGTTTATAGTCCTGCAATTATAGTTCGTAAAAACAAAAATAAGTTCCAATTTCGACTCCTAAAATGAGTGGTTGAGACTGGTTATTAATTGAGAGTATATCAAACAATTAATGAAAGTGCTTTTGCAGAAACTTGTATCTGTCACTTTTGAGATCTGCTAACATTTATAAATATATTCAAAGACCACTATGTTCAGAAGGTAAAACAAAACTAGCAAGATCATGATGTTATATCATATTTGCGTTGATTTGTAATTGTGTATTTATAAGAGTGGGTGGGTGGGCGGAGTGTGGGTGTGTTGTAAATCTTATTTAAATCGAATGATTCTGTTTTATACATAGCGTAGATAGAGACAAGATTGTAGGTCACAAGTATTATGTTGAAAATTATCTGACGCCTTTTATTAAACCCTCTCTACACAATAGAAGCCCACTTAGGTTGACATATGTACATACATAAAAAAAAGAAGCGAAATCGTTCCGTCAATAATATTCAATTTTTTTTATCAGTGGATTCTTCTCAGTAGAAGTTACTTTTGATCAACTTTATCGATTTTATGATCGATAGTTCGCTAAATTAAGCAAAGCATCTACTTTCAAATTTAAATAGTTTATTGATTTTGTGATGAGTTTTAAAGTTATTATACAAGTTTTTTTTAAACTTTTGTATTTAAGAAGTATAGATGTTTTAAAAACAAAAAAAAAAACTTATTTGGCGTTTTCTCAAGATATATGCTTTTCTCAATAATTTTTCTCTTGCTGTACCCAGCAACACTCTATAAGCAGATGATGATATCGATGAATTGTTGCTACTACTCCCATAACGATAATGCATTCAATGAGCTAGATGATGAAAAAAAAATGATAAATTAAAAAGAAAAAAAAATCTAGATAAGATATATGAAAATGTTATTTATTCATAAGTCTTTTCTTTGGTTCTTCTATTTATTCGAATAAATCAAATGAATCATCGAAAATTATATAAAGAATTAATCAAATTTACCAAGCAACAAGACCTGGAATATATTTTTCAATTAACGATAAATAATATGGTTTAAGTTCATCAATATTTGGTAAATCATGATCAGTTTTTGTATATAAATCAAATTTTTGAAAACGACGAACCGATTCCAACATACGAAGATCTTTTTCATTACACAAATACATATAATCATTGCCTGCATGCCTAAAAAGATTAATGAATATTAATAGAAAAAAAATAAATAAACAGCAACTCAAAAAAAAAAGATCTCATACCAAGGATAAAATGAATGATATCGTATTATATATAAACTTTCATCCGGTAATGTACATGTTGGATGATTAGACAAAACACGATAAAGATATTCATCATGTCCCCATGCCATCATACATTGATCAAGACCACAATTTGGTGTATACATGCCATATTTTGTTGAATAAATTGGATGATTTAAATCTGGATTATTTTCAAATGTATTTTTACGATAAACAATTTTTTCACTGAATTGACATCCAACAGGAAATGTATCACCAGTAACAGCCCATTGTGGTTCATTATACAATGCTAAAACTTTTCCACAATCATGTATAAGACCAGTTAAATGAAACCAATCTTGATCCGGATATATTTTTCGTATAGCTTCAGCTGTTTGAAATGCATGATAGATATTTGGCACATCAACATCAGGATCACTTTCATCAATAAATTCATTTAATTTTTCTAATGCTTGATAAATTGTCATACGATCATGATCAAATTTTAACCAACGATCATGTTGTTTACGAACAAAATCTACACATTGATATGTATGCATTTGTTTATATGTATTAAATACTCGTTGAGCGATAATACTATCATTTTCTGTTGGTTCGTCGATATAATGTCGAAAGGTAGCTGGATTTTCTACTTGTAACATGTTGAAAATATGTTTTTCTTTTTGTCTTAGGTGTCGAAGTTTATATACGAGTAGAAAAACAAATGTGAACTAACATTTTGTCCAATTAATTGATAAAACAATTCGTGGTAAACGATAGATAAAGTGTTAAATGACTTCGTTTTTTTTTGTTTATGTCTCATGTTTCATACGTTAGCATTTGATGTTGAGTATCTATGTGAAAATGGATAATGTAAAAAGGAATGAAAAAAAAACACTGACTGATCATCTTATCTTTCTGTTATTAATATCCTCTCTACTACAATTTCACCAAATGGAACGATTTTTCACTGCTAATAAATCAACACTCATGTTTGATACTCATAAGAAAAATGTTACTTTTTTTGAATACAGGAAACACCAAGCATTATTTTCAATCAGTACTGCAAACAATCTTCATGTCACTTAGATTTCTATCTTAGATACATATTCCTTTATTCAGTGTAACCTGAAAGTTCTAATCATCAAAAAGTGAAATTCTTCAAACGAACTATTGAAATTTTTTTAAAAATAATCTGTCAAAGACTTCATTTTCACAAAGTAACAAATGAAATCAAGAAAAAGATAATGCGAATTTTTTTGATAAATATATATGATAAAACGGTAGCTGATGGATGTACATTCGTCACATAATAAACATTCTGTATGACACATCAAAATGCAAAAGGAAAAAAAAATAACCAATTTTTACCAGTCATTCAGCAAACACATGATATTATTTACTAACATTATATGACTAAATGTGACCGTATATATTTGAGCTCAATCAGCACTACCATCGTTTAAGTGTTGAGTATTGAAAAATAAAATATCTCAATACAAAATGTAAAAGGTTTCAAAAACTATCATTGAAAAAATCTCTACTTGCACGGAGAGTTTTTTTTTTTTATAAAAAACTGAATAAAGATATTTCTATATCACTCGAATGATGTAAAGAATTAATAATACATTGATCATAAACGAATGCAGATTAAATCAGTAAATCTTAAATAAATCGATATTTGATTATCAATTAAAAATTACTTATATTTAAGATTTTTAAGATCACCTCGATCTCAATCATTTAATTCGTTATCAATAGTTAATTCATAATCAAACATAGATTTATTATTTCTTTTTTTTTCAACTAATTAATGTTCAGAATTAAAATCTAATTGTTCTCTTTCAAAACGACATGAATGAATTGATGATTAGACTCATCTTGATCTCAAAAATCAGAATTGAATCTAATTTCTAATGTAATTAAGATCAGCACTAGAGAGTAAACTATTTACTATAAATATTAATTTTGATCAATATCATACTATTTTGTCATTTGGGATGCTCCTGTTATTCAATTTATTTCTTTTTCATTGCATAAATTCAAATATGAAACAAGTAAAAGTTAGACGAGATAAAGAAAAAATGTGTCTTAGTTTTCTCATTGATATTTTCGAGAGTCGTATGTCAGATAAAAAACGAAGAGAATACCTTTTTTTTAATGACGAGTTACGTATCATTATCTATTTTTCGCTTACTTTGATGGTCTTTCTTACACTTGTAACAAGTATCCTTTATCACTATCGAAAATAATTGCGCATACATTGTCATCGACAAAAACAGCTAATGATACAGTAACCTGGATGGATACTAAATGAAATTCGTAAAACTTTTATGCATTATTACAGCTAAGTATATTGTGATAAGATTTTTTTCTTGCAATTAAATTAACTTTTTTTGTCAATCATTGTCTCATATTTGATGACAGTAGAAATTTTATGTAATATTGATACACTCAGATAGAAATATTGATGAAGATTTTTGCATAGGTTCATTACTCATGTTTGCAAACAACATCTAGCCTAAGTACTATAGATCATATTATGTTTCTTTCTCTAATTTTTTTACTGTGGAGTATTTCCTAATACTTCTAGTGGAGATCTAAATCAGAATGAAGATATATTTGATGAAATAATTCGTGTTAAGCTTCAAAAGAAAAATCTGAATTTCTATTCCAAATAAGTATCTATCTTCTCTAAAACTAGCACTTAACTTTGACAAGATTTTATCCATCATAGAATAGATTCGTCCGGGACGTTTGCTGTTTACAACAACAAAAAGGATGATGACTCGAATTTGCATGGAAAGATCTGAATTACTTTTCAACATTTCTATTCCGATTGTTCTTTATGAGTATTTCTTAATCAAACTATCAATTATTCTAAATCAGATAGGAGAAAGGAACATTTCATTATAAATGAAGTATACCAAATATATTATTACTATTGTCTTACTATTCTTTTTTTTTTTAAGAAATGTTGTTAATATTATTGACAATTGCCATCATTGCATTAGCAACATATTTATATTTAAAACCATTAATTGATAATCTATTTTATTCTGTTCCTCATGAACCGAAATATATCCATTCATATATACCTTTTATTGGTTTCGGACTCAAAATGTTCAAAGATCCAATTGAATTTATACGTTCATTTTATCTAAAATACGGAAAAACATTTGTCATCTATTTAGCATCAAAACGTTGGGTTTATTTCTATGATGAACAAACATTTTTAACAAAAGTATTAAAGTCATCTGATTTATCCATTGATGAATTTATCATTGATGCATCAGTTTATGGTCTCAGTGTTAGTCGTCAATGTGTTGAAAATGAAGATATTCAACAAATCACGTTAAAACAATATCATCAATACTTAATTGGAGATGAATTAGAAATCTTAAATAAACGTGTGCATGATTCACTCATCGAATCAATAAAACTTGATGCAAAGAAAGGTCAAGATAATCAAACTAGAATTGTCAATTTATTTGATTATTTTGGTGAATTTATGTTATATGCTGGTGCAGAAGGATTATTTGGACATTCATTTGTTATTGAACAACGAAATGCTACACCTAATTTCTATAAATTATTTCAAGAATTTGGTGACGCATGTAGATTAAGTTTTCTTCGCATACCATTTCGATCAATCCTACATAAATCAACATTTCAAAGTCGTCTTGAATTTGTTAAAAGATTTTCATCATTAAAATTAAATAATGGTGAATCAAAATTAATTCATGCACGAGAAGAGTTATTTCGTAGTGATAAATATAAACATTTATTTAGTCAATATGATATTGGAGCTCTTCAAGCAGGTATAATATGGGCGGCTGTAGTTAATACAGCAATAATGAGTTGTTGGTCATTAGTAGATTTATTACTTCATCCGGAAGCATTAGAAGCTGTTAAACAAGAATTGAAAGAAAATATTTCATCATCATCAACATTAATTTATGATAAAGAAACATTAGCTAAATTAAAAATATTAGAAAGTTGCATAAATGAATCCATGCGGCATATATTTAATACTGTTTCAGCACGTCAGGCAAAAATAGATACAATCATTGAATGTTTAGATAAAACAAAAGTTGGTTTAAGAAAAGGTGATATGCTTGTTTATCCAACATTTTTAAAACATTTTGATCCCAATTTATTTGGTCCAAATCCATATGAATATCAATATGATCGATTTATCAAAAAACCTAATGAACCAAAAGCACCTTCAGTTATGCTCTTTGGTTGTGGCCCTCATATGTGTCCTGGACGATTTTTGGCAATAAACGAAATTAAAATGTTAATAACAGTTATTATTCAACATATGGATATTGAATTTGTTAATATGACAGAGCAAGATAAAGATGATTATCGAAAAAAATTACCATATGATTATACAAAAATGATTAGTAGTGGTGGACCAAAAAAAGGTTATGAACATAAATTTGATATAAAATATTCGTATAAAAATTTGGATATTGAATAAAAAATCAATTTAATCAAGTATTATTTATATTATCGTTTCGTAAGGCATTTTTTTCGAACTTTCCAAGTGTTGTGATGAAATCAATCTTTGAATTTAATATATTGTTTTCCTTCATAGCTAATCTATAAATAAATATTCTTCGAAATTATCATCAAAAATTGCATGAATTCAATAGATATATGATCGAGCATAGAAAAATTCAAGTGCTCATAAAGTGAAAGTTGAAAATATATGATAGTATTATAGGACAGATGCTAAACAACAGATAGTGTATAACTGTTAGTAACAGTAACTGATCATTGCTGTGCGAGACAGCAGTAGACCATGGGACTAGTTAATGGGGAAATTATTTCGCTTTATGGAGAAATGGATAAAAAACAATGTGCTTAGATCCAACCAGAATGTCATACCATGTGCAGGAAGGGAAAAAATATAAACATATTCAAAGCCGCTAGGAGTGTTGAAGTAGATGTGATGTAGTCCCTTCTGATCGGCTCTCTCTTGCAAAGTCTGTGGTAAGTCCTCTGAAAAAATAATTTTTGTTGAGTATTTTATTGTTCAATTTCTACCGGAATATGGACAATATATAGAGCAATTAGAACTGTAATGACTTGGCTTCATTTCAATCAATATTCTAGTTAAACATTTTATAGGCAAGATCTAGGCCAAAACAGAACGTATAGAAATGAGAAGAAATATTGAAAATTTAGGTACAAGATAATGACATTATCTTGTAGTTACCTATATTTCTAAGAACTGTTCACATTTCTATACCTTGTATATTGACCAAGATATTGCTTATAAGATGTTTCACTAGGGTATGATGTCAAAATATTATTTTTGTTCTATATACTTCTTTTTACTTCTTCTCTTTCTTCTTTCACTCGCTTATCTGATCCTCCAGTACGTATAATCGTTTGATCTATTTGATTGTCTTTTCTCTACAAACAATCGAAAAAGATCATGATCTTTCTTTTAATTCTTTGCTACCTATTAACATGCATCGCTTGATCTTGACTTCTACATACAGAGTATCTCAAAAGTGAGCTTACACTTGACGTTATATAACATGAATATATTTGCAAATTATTTTTCATAGTTCGTTATTTATAAATTATTATTTACCGTCAGGAATGATGTTCAAAACACCCTATAAATAGTAAACAATGGTTTACAAATTATAAATAATAAATATTGATAAATAACCTTCAAATGGATGCAATGTGTATAGGGGAAAGTTTAAAGTGACTTTTGAGACATTCTATAGCATCTATCTAATAACATCTGCTTTTGTTTGATTTAGTCAGAGCGACTGTTAGTTATCGCTTAACGCGTTTAGTTATACAAAGAGAAAGATCTATTCTATCGTTCGCTTGGTTCTGGTAGAAATTCGACGATAAAATATTCAGCAAAAGTTATTATCGTCGGAATTGTTTACGAATTTCGATAGTTATGAAAATTCGACAATACTGTCACGATTCAGATGTAATTTTAGAAAATTTTAAAATTCTATTGGAAGTTCGGAACTGCCAAAATTCTGGTTTACCATCCCAGTTAGCTTGATATCCGTCTTATTAGGTGACATGTATAGACTAAAAGTTTCCATAGGGCAGCTTTTTTCGCCCTGTCCTGTCCTGTACTGCAGGACATGACAGGTTTCCCTGTAAAGAAAAAAAGAATACTGTAATGTCTATGTTTAAGTTCAAGTGGTGTTTTTGCTCTGTAAAATGATTCAAGAAAAAAAAAAGACTTGTGACTAACAAGAAATCATAATGAACCAAGGATAAGAGAGAAAAATTATTAAGGAAAAAAAATATTGTAAAGCTTTTTATAATTGTTTTTTCATTGATATCACGAACACAATTTCATCCACCTCCTTTGGCTTCAAACTTGTTCTTCGTTGATTTAAAAGTCATCCTACTGTTCACAATTTTAGTTTTATTTGACGCACTAAACTAATAAGAAGGTCACTAAAAATTATAAAACAATTTCTAGACTCAACCACAATTCACGAGAGAACATTCCCAAGTGTCTCATCGCTTTGGATCTGATATTTTTCTCACATGTAAATCTTAATGAGACTAGAAAAAGCCTAAAAGGATTTGTGCTTCTACGTCTTTATGAGCTGATATTTTAACCCATAAATAGATCTAATGATCCTTAAAATATTGCGAAAACTTCAGTCAAAGCAGATGTACTCTTCTCGAGATATTGGGATTTCAAAAAACGCTTATATTTTGCAAATATTTTATTCTTGATAGAAGTGCCATGCATAAGGTTAAAACCTTAGTAAATCAGCCATAGCTCAAGAACGGAGGCCTAATAGCACAAATTCTTTTAGGTTTTTTTCTAGTCTCAGTTCATTATGTATTCTATAGAATAAAAGACTTCAGAATCATGTGCTCTATCATTCTCTTCAGAATGGTGTAAAAGCTCGACAATAAAATCTTTAAAATAATGACTTTTTAATCTCTTGAAAAAAAAATGTACTAATTCCAGTTTTTTTTTTCTTTATTTCTCATTCATTTACTGGAAAGGATTAGACGTTTGACTTTGCATTTGAATATTGCTGATCACAATGATCAAGCAAAATAGAAAAAAAAACGAATAGTTTTTCGAACTTTGGTCATTCTCTATTGTGTACGTCATATGTGATTTTTGTGCACCTGTTGTTTTCATTATTCTCCTATATTATCCTCCACATACGTGCAACGTTAACTCGACTATAAAAAAAAATACGAATCAAAATTGTCATCTCTCATTCATTCACTAACATATAATGTCGTCGACATTCTCCTTCTTCATCCTGTTGTTAGTGGCAATAGTAACAATTGTGCATGGTGAGGCACTTGTAGACTACGATGATGAATCGTGTGTTCCTCAAGTTTACACGTATAGTGGCGAATGCTCGGCTACAGTAAGCGTGCATGGAGACTGCAAATCCTCAACAGTCGATTTGACTAATACTGAAATTGCGAATTCATGTACTGCAGTCAGTTTCTTTTGGTCTTATCCAACCAATAATTTAACAATAATAATCAAAACACCATTCACTGATAAAAAAGAAGCATTCAAAATTGATATTGACAACCAACAATTAATGCAATATGTCTCACATGTCTATCGCGTATTCGACGATGAAGAGTTCGAAGTAACAACAACTGCTGATCGACTCATTCAAGTTTCGTCAAACTATGAAATCGGTCTCAAGTTTCAAGGTCCACCTAATTTGATGTACTATGGTGTATTTATCAATTATAATGTTATTAAAAATGAGAACAAACAATAAAATAAAAGTATTTTAGAATCAGAAAAAACAAGGAATTCGTAATTTTCGACATATGGTTATCAGTGTTCGATATGGATCAATCTTTTGTGATTCAACCTGAGTCGAACACTAAATAGATGATCCCGAGTAGAGATCCTTAAATGTAATAAAGTAAAGCACACGCATATGAATAAAACATTTTTATATCAGTCACTAGACACCTACTAACTTTGGAGATAAGAATCACATATTTATATTTTATTCTTAACATTGGATGTATCATTAACGTATATTGTACGGAAGTTTATTGGATTTGAATGAACATTGTATTGAAAAAAGAATATAGAAAAACATTGGATAAATGGATTCAATGAATGTAGTTATATGTGGATAACCACGGCAAGTACTTCGAATATTTAATAAAATAAAAACTTGCTGAACTTCATAAGAGTATAATATGAAGATAATACACATCGAACCCAAAGATATTAGTTGAAGTATGATCAAATAGCATAGAAAAATAGACTATTCTTTTCTCTTGAAGACTATATAGAAAGAAAGTTTCTAAAAGCTTTTTATAAGGAATTACAACACCTCCACCACTACTTTTGGATTGCCCTAAGTAAGTCATATAGATATGCATCTGTGAGTGGATTGTTAGGAAAATAGATGTCGTATCGTAAAATAGAATACAAAAATGTCATGCTAAGGTGACACAAAATAGCTCTCATCAACGTCATTGAAATATCTTAAGAATAGCATCAGAATGTTCTTTATGCTGAAATCTATCAATCTATCGAGTTTTTCAAACGATACATCGAAGAAGAGATAGTGATCTAATGCATCTCTCCACTTTTTTACTATAAAATACTATCCAATTAGTCAACATTGTGAGATCATTTTCACCCTACACAACATATATCAAATTCAGTCTGGGCCCTCATAAAATGACCGAGTGGCAACTGAAACAATGAAAAAATACACATATTTTTTTATTCGAAAAATGAATAGTCATAAACACTATTTAACTGATGTGTTTAGCTCATTCTGTTCAGATTTCGATGCTCTATCTTTTGGTATGTTAAACAAAGAATTTCGTTATTTCATTGTCATCTAAAAAATTCCAGTTTATATAAATAAATCTAGATCTGCAATGAAAAGATCGATTAATAACTAATAGCTATGTTCAACAAATATTTTTTTAAACTGAAAAGTTACAAATGTCAAGAGCCACAAAAAGAAATACGATTAGTCTATATTTACATATCTTTGTTTAACTTCAAAATTCAAGGTCATGTAGAATAATAAATTATGTCCATTTTTATTTTATTGAAAGAACTTTTTGTTTGTAGTCTTTGCACATTTGATCGTTCTCCCTTCTTATTATAATAAACGAATGAAAAACACAACTATGCGTTAAATAGTTTCATTTATGAGCTTCGCATTTTTTGCAATATCGTGAATTCAAACTTCAGAGTTTAGGAGATAATTCGTGAACAGACCAACAACTTAAAATAAAACTCATCAAAAGTTAAGCTTTGACTTTCGTTTCAATCCGATAAAAATAAGAGTTTATGAAATGTCCCATGTTGGAGTGAAAAATATCAGTTGTTCAACATATGAACACTCGAAGTGAACGAAATGTCAAGCTCATCATCAAGTGGTTTATCCTTCGTTTCAGGCAAAGGTAAAGTCATCAGAACAGAAACGAATGCCAGACCCGCGTAGACATAGAATGTAATAGGTAAGTATTGTTCGTCAACAGACGAATCAATGATAGGAGCTGCTATCGCACCGAAACGACTGAAGGCGACTGCAAGACCGTTGGTAGTACTTCGGATCGGTGTCGGAAATAGCTCTGCCATGTAAATCCAACTGACAGCGTTAGCTGCCGAAACGGTGAATTTGCCAATTTGTGATATAACAACCGTAGCCAGGGTGCTATGTTTGACAATAAATGGAATAATGAAAATGCATATGCCTGTAAAACCTGTGAAGACAATAAATGAGTATTTACGACCGAGTCGCGTCGACATGAGCATAGTGGCACTAATGTAACCGGCTATTTCGACAAAGGCTCCAATCAAGATTCCTATGTAAGGCGAGATTTTCATTGCGGCAAGATCATATGATATCTTATAATAGAGCAGCGTTTCTGTAAAGAGGATAAGGACGGTAATCAGAATACGCTGTATCATAGTCCGTTGCGACACAAGTTGTTGGACTTTTTCAATAAATCTTAGATGCTTCTTGTTAACTTCTGGAGATAACTGTATACTCAATAATTCTTGGAATGCTGGATACCAATCGGCATCCTTTCGACCATTGACCTTAGCCATTCGATGTAAAAGTCTCTCAAGTCGAGTATACTGTTTCTTGGAGTATAGGTACAACGGTGATTCATCCATGAAATACAAGGATAGTATTGAGACTCCAATGAAGATCGTATTGGCCCACAAGAGGTTTTGCCAGTTTCGAGTTGTATAGGCGAAGAGTGTGATTAGAATCTCACCGAAGGCGAAAACTACAAATACCATGTTCCCGACGAGACTACGATACGTTGAAGTCGTCAATTCAAGCATCATGACGAAAGCAATAGTGGATGTTGAATGAATTAGACCTGCCATAAATTGATTTACCAGCAGGATAGCAAACCTATGAGAAATATCATTATCGTAATAAGACGCTTGTAAACGATAAGATCTCTCCTAGAATTTGATCATCGGCCAACAAAGTTCTTCTGGATTAAATGCGCGAAACATCCGATGTAAAAAGCACAAGTATTCTGTGACATACTCAATGAAGAGAGCATACTATTTATCGAGTAAGTTACAGTCAAAGACCAGTCCAAATTCGTAAGGACATGATCAATACTCTAGATGTTCTATAGAATCTAAGGATGTACCAACCCCATGCCTGAGTCAAGTTTAAGCTTGACAAACTCAATTAATTGGGATTAGTGCATCCCTAATAGAATTTCGTCAGAAGCAAAAAATTTCTAAATATGTTCTACTGCTGAGTTCTTGTTCCAGTGGCATGTAAGGTGGAAAGGAGGAGATCATCCCTTCCTGCTTGTGAGAACAACGATAGAATATGATTTTAGTAATGCTTGGAAAAAAAAATTTGAACTCAATCCCCTTCCCTGGATTTGGAGGTCAGGAACGCCTCTGTCTTGTTCAAATTTCATTACATGTCTACAACAGACACATATACAGAAATTTTTTTTAAAGAGACTTGAGATTTCTGAGAAACTGACTAAGCACTCGAAATTAGATTTTATACTCATAAAAATAATTTCTTTCGCCCCGCGACATTCTGATCTACGAGAAGTCTTCAAGAATTATTGGGTTTATGAACTTTGATTATGTTTTCAGATACAAAACATTTCGTTCAAAGAATGACAAAAAGAAAGTCATGTGCTTACTTCAAATTGATCGACATAGGAATCCATTGCATTGCAATTTGCGTAACGAGACAGATAGTAAAGAGAAGGATGGTGGTAGTGACAATGGTCCGTTTACGACCGAATCTATCGGCCAACACTCCGGCAATCAAGACTAAGAATCCTGAAGCTTGCATGAGTGTGGAAAGAAGACTCCTCTTAGGCTTAGCTCGACATACGAGACCTATTTCTTCCGTAAATGTGAATCCGTAAACATTCCGATCAAACACCCACCCATTCGGACACTCGAGAGTCTTGTTGGTGTTTGAAAAATCGAATAAGTGACATTGGTCCCACTTACCATCCTTTTTCGGAATGTAGAGATTAAGAAATGACTCGTACGTACTATTGATAGGATTATATTGGTCATCATGAGGCCATACCGATGGTGCAAGGCGACAGCGGTGGTCAGGCTCAGCCGCTCCATAAACATAATAAAACACAGTAAGACCAGCTGAGATGTGTATCAAATTGAGAACACAGTACTGAAACCACTGGAATCGACCTAGACCACCACACTGATGAATGACACTGTCTAAAGATGTAATTGTTGATGCGGTTACAGTGATAGGCTCTGGTGTTAGTTGCTGATTTGAATCGCATTGCTCGTCATTCGGAGTAGCCATTTCGAAACCAAGTGCACTTTTATCACTTTACATTGTGTTCTTTCTTCGTCACATGTTTCTTATCTTTTAGTGATGCAAACAATTGTTTTAGGACCGTGCACGTTATATATTTCTGTATTTATATTATTTAAATATCAGTGAAATTCTGTCGAACTTGTCGGGCATCCAAAGTAATGATCAACCATAGGAGCGCATCTGGCTTTCAACTCGAGAGGAAAGCTTGGTAAAAACGTTTCTCACTAGGTTTTTGAATGCCATTGTTAAGAAATGCCACATAGAGCAAATTCTTTTGTTTTGTGAAAATTTGCATTTTTCAACGAAAGCGTTGCGGTGGTAAAAGCATGAATTTATTATATTTTTTAGAAAAGATAGGCTTAGACAGACTAAAAAAGATATGATTTCATATGATATAATTCGCATTTTTAACGTGGAGTATCAATTGCAAAAAAAGAAACGTCAGATCAAACTGTATTAAAACAAAAAAATTAAAGAATAATAGAAATCTACATGGACTTTCTCAGTGATTTATTCGTCTGTTATTAGAAGCTAGTTCTGAAACAATCAGTCAGATTATTTATGAATACTGTATACGAGAAAGACCTTAAACATCATTGGTAAAAGCGAACATTTTTTGTTCTGTCCACTATATATTGTTCTTCGTTATGCACGTGATGTATGCATATTATGGGCGGGCTACCAGCTGAAAATTGCCACGTCTAAAAGAATTGGTGAGGGAAGAGCCCTTATTCACATACTATGTCGGTTACAATTACCATACCTTGCGTCATGAGTCAGCTCGCCATTGAAACATATATTTTATCTATGTCAAATCGCTTATTGAGCATGAAGAGTGGCTTGACATGTGGTTAATGGTTCATATTGAGGATGAAATAAATGACGAAGAAAACTAAGTATTCATCTATGCCATGTTATTTCTTTTGTATAATATGTACATCGCTTTATCAGAACATATTTAGAAAAAATCACATTGATCAATTTCAAAAAATTTATCATTACATTCTTATGTTGATATATTCATTAATATAAAAGAAAATGTCGTCCAATAAAATACCATTTGATAGACTGTCAAGAGCACTCAAAACTGATATAAATACACATCAATTAGACGTTGTTTTGTGTCTCCATATAAACAAATTTTGTAGTGCCCCAAGTCTTATGAAACACCCTGTATATCGAAGGTAGGTCTACAGTTATCAGACATAAGTCTTAATCCTCATATTATACTAACAACTAGGGTGTGGGTGTACGGTATGTGGTGTGAATGTGAACGTGGGTGCGGTGCATGAGTTGCTATTTCTAATTCATCGATCCACTCATCCACATCTACATTCACGCGCACACCCCACATCCTACCCACATCCTCAAGTTTCATATTTCCACGAAAGTGCATCCGGCTCACGAGTTATTTTAATCTCAGGCCCGTAGAGATCTCCTCTACAAACTGACGAAATTTAAGGGTATGTTGAAAGGGAGTACTCTTCCTTAAATTAAGTCATAGAGAAAACTTTGAAAGTAAATGTTGGTTGTATTTCTCTGTCAGTGCAAAATGTTGGCACTTCGAAAATAGATCTATTCAGAGGTTCTCTGGACATTTTAAAGGTTTTCATTCTTCCATTTTTAAATTGATTAGAAAGAGCAATATACTGGGTTGGGTTGTGGCTGTAGATATATACTGGAGCTACCGACAACTAAATCCCACACGCACACTAACACCCAAGTGCCACACCTCGACTCTTATTCCACATCCGCACTCACACTTACCTTCATTAAATGCAACATGATCCTTTAGGATAAGAGTTGCTCACCCTATCATAACAAACAATTACTCATTGGTTTCTATTACAATTTTGCAGTCCTTTTTTGAACGTGAATGCCAGTTGTCGTAGTCAGTCTTCCATATTGTGCTTTGATCATTTGCAGTATGTTTCTTCCTACGTAAGCAGCCACTTCTACACGAACACAGATTGTATTAGAGTGAGAGGTGCACGTGGAAAACTCCATTTTGTGTGTGGGTGTGGGTGTGGATGGGTGTGGGGTGTGGCTAGGGTGGATGTGGGTGTGGGTATTTCCATCGGCCGCATCCACATCCACACCCCACACCCACACCCACACCCCACACCCACACCTACACCTACCCTCCACACCTACACCCACCTCCCACACCCACACCCACACTCCACGCACACCCACACCCACCCACAGCCACACGCACACCCTATGAAAATATTTCAAAAAATGTCCATAGCCATCTCTTTCTAAAATAGACATTAATATGAGTGGAAAAGGATACAGTTTTAGACTATAAAAAATGCGAATTTCTGTTGGTCTATTGACTCTTATTTCGAAGTGTATTGATGGTGAAGTTCTTGAATGACAGAATTGAAGTTCTTACAACTCTGTTTTGTCTTCTTCGATCAAGTTTATTTGAGGGTCATTTCTTAATTGATAACGAAGCTTATCTGCCATCACACGGGCCATTAGTGCCTCCATGTACTTCTTATTGCTGTCTTGACTAAAGCGGGTAAGTACTTCTTCGATTTCGCTTCTTTCTTGCCAATTCAAGCCAAGCAGGCGTGTAGGACCCGACAATAATGTAGAGGTGGTCGATACGGTTACTTCTTTCTTTAATTCGGCAACCAAAATTTTTGTTTCATCATTTATTCTTTTATGTGCGATGAGAATAATGGAGAATGTACTAACTCTGCCAATAGAAATTAATTTAAAAATTTTTTGACCTTCATTTGTGAATTCAATGCGAGAAATATAATTTGGTAAGAGTTTTTCACGATCGCTGAATTCCTTTTGAAGTTTATTTAGGTAAGCACTTCGATTTGTTCCACGAACGATTTCGTTAGAATAATGAAATGTCTCGGTACTAGAAATCAAACGCTTATCGCTAAGTAGTTCATAGGCTCTTTTCACTCCGTATGTATCCATAGGAAAATTGATCTTCATAATAACAGATCTCGAAGATTGTGAATAGAAGCATTTGAAACATTTGTTCATGACACAAATAATACCAATAACAAGTAACAATACATTCAGTAGCATGCATGAATTTGTGTCAAAGATATTTCTGTTTAAAGTGATGAGATGTGATAGTAGTTGTGAAAAAAACGATTGTAACTTCGTCATTTCTTCTAAATTAGGCAGTCTTGGTTACTCTTCTTGATGCTGTAATAAAAAAATAATGGCGAGAAAAAAAAGAAGACAAAGCAAATAAATAGATGAAGGCAAAACAACAAGCAAGTTATGGAAGGAGAGAAAAATAATTTGTTTTTTCTTAGTCAACTGAAATTCAAAAGTGGTTGTCATAGCATAATGGAGGCAATAATAATTGACCGAAGTCGAAGCCGAAGACAAGCGGCATTAGACGCTGATTGGTTATCACGCACTATGAAAAAATCAGTCATTAATTGTTCATAGTTTATTCATGAATAATTAACACGTTTGAATACAAAAATACCGAAGTATTAGTATAGCTGTTAGAGAAAGAAAAGCTAATTTTTTGTAATTAAAAGTTTTGAAAAATGTTTTATGTTTATATTAATCTAAAATTAGGGTGTGGGGAGAGAAGAGGTAGATATGCACACACCAACCACACATCCACACCGTATTTTTACACATTATAACTATTATGAATGAATCACAGACTATGAACTTAAGTTTGTTTCAATGGTGAAAATCATGAGACATGACGAAAGTAGCAGTGATGCGCTCATTTGCTGAATTACTGCGATTCATTTTTATCATTCTACCGTGACAGCATGCTATCCATTAGAGACAGAATTCTACTTTTTATAGAAACAGAAAAATGGATTTTCTTTCTCATTGATGGGATCCTTTAATAGTAGAACGGTAAAGATGAATCAGCGTTACCCTCTGAGCAAGAGACAGTAGATTTTCCTGCACTGTTATTGATATAAAAATAATTAACAAACTATATCAACATATTTCTTTATCGTTTGAATCGCAAAGAACAAGAAAAAATATCACCTTGTATAAAACATGTCCGATTTCTTGTCGTTCTGTTTACTTTGTATTACATGACGTCATGATGAATATATTTAATAACTTGTTTTCCTGTGGAACATTTACAAAAAAAACAAGGTAAACTAATGTTTTTCGTCCATTTTTTCTGCTGCAGAGATTTATTTTATCGTGATTTTTTAAAAAGTTCTCTGATTAATGATATTTCTTTATTTTAATATGATTTAAAAAGAAAAAAAATGATTACAGTTCCGTTAAATACAAGTTCAGTTCATATACCAATGATTAATAGTAAGTTATTGTTTTTTCTATTTCATATTATGTTTACTCTTGATCTTGTAATTGGATGTTATAAATCGAAATTTGACTGAGCATATCCAATTCATTTAAATGGAATAATAAGTAAAGAGAATTTTCATAAATCAATTTCTAGAACTAATCGTACAATTTCATCAAACAAAATTTTAATATTTCTTTCAATTATTTTATGTTTGAGCATTATGCGTGGAATAATAGTACTTCGTCATTTATCATATGAATTTTTTACGATTCGACTCATTTTGGTTTTTTCTGAATCCATTATTTTCGGTATTGGATGTTATATAATAAAATTTCAACGTATTAGACGAATGCGACATATAATTGCTGAAGAATCAATGATATATTCATCGAGATCACCTGTACCATGTAGTTAGAGATTAGATAAAATGACACATTTTTTTGAAAGATATGGAATTTATCGTAACAATCATCTAGATTATCATGTAAGTCGTTTTTTTCTAAGCATCTTAATGTTTTTGAAGAATATTCGTTATGAATTCAAAATAATCCAAAAAATACTTTTTGATATGACATATCATTTTAAAATAACAATTAAGAAAAACTCTAGAATAATTTTGCATTCTACTATTTATTTCAGCTAGTTATCGATATTGGTGAGTCTACTGCTCCAGAAAGTGTCGTATATTATACAAATCAAGATGCTCTTGATCCAACATCGGTTATTGGACGACATGATAATCCGAAACTTCCACCATATCCTGCTCAATCTGCTATAGAATTTTGTTCATCATACGGACAATCATTCAGTACATGTTAAAGATTATTGTTTTTATTCTGAGTGATAAATTAAATAAATATTCCTATTTGATAGAGCTTTTTTCGTATATGATTAAGAGACAGTCCAAGAAACCATCTCTCAAACCGAATGGCAAAAATCTCGAGGATGTGGATGTGGGTGAAGAGAACACTAATATCCACAGCCGCACTCGCAAAGTGCGTAGTTTTTAAGTAAACAAATATATTGAGTTCTTCAATTGTAATCTAGATGATTTCAACGAATTAACATATGCCGTTTTGTAAAGAATTTCATGGTGCAGCTGATAGAGTAAAAATCAA
The DNA here is from genome assembly GCA_905250125.1 of Rotaria sordida. Taxonomy (NCBI): domain Eukaryota; kingdom Metazoa; phylum Rotifera; class Eurotatoria; order Philodinida; family Philodinidae; genus Rotaria; species Rotaria sordida. Next base: position 50,206 of record CAJNOL010000740.1, read on the forward strand.
AACTTTAACAATTTCATTAGATTAAAATACAAGGAAAATAATATGTGACCGATTCATTATGAACTACTCGATATACTTATGACATCAAATTTTAGTCTATATTATACGTCATCTCTCGAAGGATTATACTAGTTTACTTCATACATAACAGAATGATAATGCTACATCTCAAGAAAAAAAGCAAATAACATACGATGCCAAAGTAATGGCACAAAATGTTGAATCTTATTTCTCTTCAATAGAAAGGTACCATAGGAAAAGCTTTTTTTCTGAAAAGAACTAGCTTTGTCTTCTCTTTGAAATCTTAAAGACGAGAAACACCGTCTTCAAAATTAGTCCGTACTTTTCGTCGACCACTATATCACATTATAAGTAGAATATTTAATTATCAGTTAATAGAAGATTTCCTTGTCTATCAAACTGTATAAGATATAGATCTTATCACAGATCTATAAAGAAAATTAGATGTGTGTAAACAGAAACACTTGTGCAATAAATGTCAGATTTCTCGATAGACTCGCTCAGAATATCTAATGTGACAATCGCTGCTTACAATTGTCGGTAGTTTTACATGATCGTTTTGACAAGTTTATAAAAGAATACCAAATTAAACGAGCATCTATTATCTAAATTAATGGTTCTTTTATTTCTGTTTATACGGATCTAATTTTATAGATCTATGAAAAAATCAATATCTTATACAGTTTGATAGACAAGGAAATTTCCTATCAACTGAAAATGAAATATTCTATATGTAATATACTTATCGAAAATATATAGGTAAAGATATTTTCTGCTCCTCTTTCAAAATTCATGTTTCTCGTCCTTCCTCTTGAATTATTTCATTCCTAGGCGTGTTATAAAAACAAATTATATCAGGATGGAGTGTGGGTGTGGGGTGTGGATGTGGAGTGTCGATATGGGTGTGGGGGTGGGGGTGAGGATGTGGGGGTGTGGGTATGAGTAAAGGGAGGATTAAAACTCACACCCACACCCACACCCAAAAAAGTGACGATAAGTAATACCTTTCTTTCTGACTTTTCTTTCGTTTCGTTTTTAGAAGTCTGTCGTGCAATCTGTGTTTATCTTATAATTATATAATGATGAAGCCGAAGGAGCCTAAAGTTTACTTATCCCACAAATACATTTACGATTAGGACCCTAAACGCTCTGGTTGATGCTTACGAAAAGTCCACATCGGCTTTGTTCGATGGATAATTTATTTCAAGGCTCTTTGTGTGCATGTATTTGCTATTCTAATAAATCAAAATAAAAGTTGTTCAAAGAATCAGCAAACTTTTTAAAGTGATCCGATATCTAAGTGATTAATCATTTTCCATGAACTGTGGATATTAAGCGAGAGCAAGTCTTTCATACCATTATTATTTAGAATATCTCGATTTCAGTAAAGACAACGTCAACAAATATTTTTCTTTTTGAAAAGCTTAAAACAAATACTTGCGAATTTTTCATTCTCAAGAACTATCACATCACAAAGGCCAACGCTAGACGCGTGTTTCTGATAATAAGGACTGCAAAAATATTCGGTTACCCATTGCAGTAATGACCATTTATTTTCACCCATTTGAATGACTTCTATAAGTGAGTACTATCCTGTCCAAACGAATTATTTACCGACCAATTGTCGCAATCTATGCATGTTGTTGCTATTTGTATCATTATACACATGCATGGATGTCTTGAGTTTTTTTTTAAATAGTTGTTGTTGTTTTGATATTATTATGAATCACTTGTATTACGTGATAGTTGTGTTTGAAAAAGTATGATAAGAAATGTAAAGTCCGTAGCTAATTTTGTCGTCAATATTTTACTAGTGCTTTTGTTAGTTACATCCAAACAGAAGCAAGAGAGGCAGAATTTTTCAAATTTTTATTCAAAAAACAGAAGAAATAGGATTGAGATCGAAATTTCTTTTTAAGAATCGCATACGGGTGTGGGTGTGGGTGTGGGTGTGGGTGTGGGTGTGGGGTGAGGTGTGGGTGTGGAGTGAGGTGTGGGTGT
>CAJNOL010000740.1:52237-99086 GCA_905250125.1 Rotaria sordida
GGTGTGGGTGTGGGGTGAGGTGTGGGTGTGGAGTGAGGTGTGGGTGTGGGGTGAGGTGTGGGTGTGGTTATGGGTCTTCTTTTTCTCTACACCCGCCTCCACGCACACCCAGACCCACACCCATCCACACCCCACAACCACACCTACATCCACACCCCACAACCACACCTAAATCCACACCCCACACCCACACCCCACCCACACCACATCCGCATATATAACTTAAATTTTGTCTTGGAATAATAAACTGGAATATTATTTATTTCAACTTGGAAAAAACCTTAGATAAGAACATAATAGTATATAGGGTGTCCAGTAAATGACTAGAGTTAGAAAAAATTGCATATCTCTCTGCTACGGCTCGAGCAAACAGGCTGATTTTTCTACCAATAATAGAAGCATGTTCACACTTTAAATCCATACAGACAAGATTAGAAAGAGCCTTTGTTAAGTACCACCAACGACCTCAACAAAAAAATTTTACTTTTTCACAGATAAGAAAAAAAACAATAGACTTAACAAAGGATCTCTCTAGGCATGTCTTTATGAGTATAAAGCTTGGACATGCCTCTATCATTGATAAAAGAATCAGCTCTTTTGCTCGAGCCATAGTGAAGATATTCAATTTTTTTGCGGCAAAGTGACTTTTGCGCTACTCCGTATAGTGTTCTTTTCCTATCTGTGAAAAAGTAAAATTTTTTTTGTTGAGGTCGTTGGTGGTACTTAACAAAGGCTCTTTCTAATCTTGTCTGTATGGATTTAAAGTGTGAACATGCTTCTATTATTGGTAGAAAAATCAGCCTGTTTGCTCGAGCCGTAGCAGAGAGATATGCAATTTTTTCTAACTCTAGTCATTTACTGGACACCCTATATAATGTAAAAAGCTGTTATCTATGAGTACACAAACACAACAACCCAAAAGTGATTTCATACAGAATGAGTCAGATACAACACTGACAAGAAACAGAAGTAATATGATGAGTAACATCTTATCGGTTATCTTCATCTTATATTAATGAGTTGTTAGCAAGGATGTAGTTTTGTAGGACGACGCAGGGGCACGCATCCTCCAGTTTTAGAGGATTTTTCGTTTTTTCCAGTTGAAATTGTATCTTTTTATGGGTAAGCTATCATTTGCCACAAATTGTGGTTCCCTAAATCAATCCCTGAATTGAATCCCCGTTTGTGGATACAAGAAACCCTATCGCATATTCTGGTGACCAAATAGGGATCAATTTAGGGATCTTTTTTAGGAACCAATTTAGGTAATTGCGATTTGTGGCAAATGATAAACATCCGTACAGCCAACTCCTACACCACACCCAGATCCAAAAGTGGTTTACTACCAGAGTGTGGGTGTAAGTGTGATCTTTAATAAAGTCTACACACTCACATCCACACCCGATATCTCTTGTTTCGATTAGTGAAAATCGTAGTTTTCCAGCTCTTGTCGTTCTTGAGTTACTACAAATATACCCACGGCCATTTTAATATTGGATAGGCAATATCTGTCTTATGATTTAACAAAATGACGAAAGTGATTTCTAAATAACTTTGAGGAGGTGACTATTATTTTTTCTCTCTCTTTTAGTTAGATCGACAGATAAACAAAAGCCTCATGATTATTAACATGATGCCGATTCTTTTGTTGTTGGTTACATATTATTTAAAAACTTTTGTTGACATTCGTCGAGATGAGGAATATGTAGCTAATAATGAAATTATTTGTTATTCTATCGTTTTTTTAAATATTTTTACTCTAATTGATACTTTTAGATTGCACATAAAAATATTTTAACTCTTAAAAATTTATTTAAAAGAATCAGAAATTTGATAAATCAAGATGAGTAGATTTCATTTATCATCAGCAAAATTAAACGAAACCCCGAATCATTACGATTTTAGAGTCGTATGGATTGATTCCAGTGGTGCACCAAAGGAATTAGAGGATTTCGATATGGATTTACGGAAATATGATTCATGTGAAAATTGTGAAAATGATATAAAGAAATTTGAAAGCAAAAATAAATTTCTTATTGTATTGAAAGATTTTATACCTGAAGCAGATTTTCAAAATTTACGTCAAATTCAATCAATTTATGTTTTAAAAGAAAACTATCAAAGTCTCACATATAATCGAACAAATCATCCAAAAGTAGTTGAAATATTTGAAGATATCAACACATTAATCAATCGATTACATAAAGATATCTTATTAGCGCATAGAGATTTACCAATAAGTATATCTCCTTTATATGAAATAAAGAATGAACAATCTTTAACCAAATTAGATGGAAATACATTAATGTTTTTATGGGATCAACTTTTTATTTATTATTTAGTACATCCTATTAAAGAAAATATGGAGGAATTAAAAACGGATATGTTAAAACAATGTGAAATAGATTATAGAGGTAATGAAAGCCAACTACGTCATATAAAATCTTTCGATGAAAAATGTTCCGATAAAAATGCAGTAATATGGTATACAAAAGGTACATTTTTATATCGAATTTGTAACAAAGCATTCCGAACAAGAAATACTGACTTTATGCGTAAATTTCGATATTTTATTATTCTTTTCTATAAAAACTTTGAATCGTTATCAAAATCACAAAACAAAAATATTTCACCTGTTTATCGAGGACAAAGTATGAATAAAACTGAACTTGAGAAGTTAAAGAAGTTAAATCGTGGAAGTTTGGTCTCGATAAATACAATTCTATCAACATCACGTAACGAATCAGTTGCTCGTTTATTTATTCATGAAGGTGAAGATGAAGATGCAGTCATTTTTAAAATTAATATTCCAAATCAAAATGATAACTCATTTAAACCATTTATTGATATTTCAGAAATTAGTGAAATACCAGGAGAAGAAGAAGTTTTATTTTTTGTCGGAACCGTTTTTTCTATTCATTCTATTCAAGATGAAACTGGTTCACCATGTATTATTGAACTTACTCTCAATAATGATCCATATGTCCACTTTAGAAAATTAGTTTCTATTTTGGCACCAGAATTTCGAAAGATCCTAGAATGGTCTCCTTCATCTACGGAAACAGATTATTCTCATAATATCATCCAAGTATTTATCAATACGATCATCGATCCATATATTCAGAGGATCAAAGAGAAGCACCATTTGATTATGAAAACAGACGATTATAACATGATCGAATAATACTATTACATATTAACAAAAACACAATTTTCATCAAACAATAATCTGACCATTATGATCTATATTCATTTTGCTTTTCTTTTCAGCAATTTAGGTCTATATGACAAAGCTATTCAATTATATGAACAAGCTCCCCCACTAACGGATAATTCTGCAAACAGTCCTGAATTCATAGTTATTCATATTATTATTGGTTATCTCTATTATCATTTATCTCGATATGATAAAGCTGAAGAACATTATGCTATTGTATTATCAGTATTAGACGAAAAAAATTTATTAACAAGTGAACTTTATAGACACATTGCTGATATCAAGAAGAAAAGAAACAACGACGATATTGCATTATCCTATTATCAAGAAGCATGGAACATTGCAAATTACCGATATATTCCTTCTTTACGATATATTTGTCAAGAAATCATCGATATACTAACAGCACGAGGCAGTTCTTATGATGCTCGTATTTATGAAATCCAATTACAAAAAATTGATCCGAATAAATACTACTATATATCATCATCAACGTTGGATGATCCAACTATACTAGATGATTGTCGATCCCGATTGAACAATGAACGAGAACCTATTGAACGTGCTGATTTATTATATAAAATTGGTCTACATTGTGTAGTACAAGAGCATTTTGAGGCAGCTCTAAAATACTTTTTACAGGCGAAAGATCTCTGTTTAAATCAGCCACCATCATGGAATCGTTTTTCTCAACATTTACCTACATTATTCGATAATATTGCAATGCTTTATCTATATTTTAAAGATTATTTCGAAGCATTGATAATGTTTAGAAAAGCTATTGACATACGTAGCATTTTTCGTTCTTACTAATTTCTATTAAATGAAAGTTAAAAAATAACTTTGGTAACTTTTCGTCTGAATATATACTTTTTCTGTCTGACTTACATCATCTATTTCAATAAACAAATAAGAGTGTCAGTGGGTGTGAGTATAGGTGAAGGTGTAGGTATGGCCGTGGATGGGTGTGGGTGTGGGTGTGAGTATGAATGATAATACTAAAACCCACACCCCACACCCACACCTACATCTATACCCACCCACACCCTCAAAGAGAATTTGAAATGAGAACTCAATTACAAAATATATTTAATGGTCCCCCAATGTCACAATACTATCGTTGAGTAGATCTGCTCTTCTTCAAGGCATCATTTATGATCAATATATAAATAAGTCAAAAAGGAATTTACGTCTGGTATAATATCTTGGTAGCTATATTGTGCACGCTATGACAATCTTCGATTTGGTTCTTACCATGAGGCAATTCAAAGGTGTGGGTATGGGTGGGTGTGGGTGTGGGTACAAAGAAGTGATAAACCCAAAATCACATCCACACCTACACCCACACTCCACCCACCCACCCACATCCACACCCTTGGTGATGATTCTTGATTTGAGTGTAACACATTTCAATTGTTTGAACTCGATCCGTGTTGTAACCATTCATTTTTCTTACAGTGATTTATTTTGGTGTGAACAGAGATGCACTAAATCCCAACCTGACATCCAATCAAATCCAGGGTTTGGGTTAGACTAAGCTTGGATTTAGTGCACTCATAGGTTAGGGTATGGGTGCGGCTGTAGTTGTGAAGATTTGTTATTATTGCAAGATGGTTGGTGGTGACGTTCGCCGTTCGCTGATCTACACATACGGGTGCCCATAGCCGGCTGGCGACTTTTTTATATCAGTGACTCGAAGATATGGAGTGTTGGTATTCGTATGGGTGGGATTACGGGTGATGTGAAATGAAAGTTATCATATAATGCAGAGATACATCGACAGCGGTGCTCACGTCTATATCAAACCCTTCCCCACACCGTAGCATTATTGCACTAATGAAACAAAGATAAGAAAATGCGAAAGAAGATACAGCAAATATCAGCAAGAAAAAAAATGTGCAAGTTTTATTTAAATTAATGCAGAGATAAGAGTTCTTTTTTTTATTTTGTTCGAAAGAAAATCTTCTGTGTGTTAACTTGGTAAAAAGAGCTAAAGTTTCTCAGGATTTAAAAGCATAAGAGAAGATGTTCTCATACAACAACCCATTTCTAGCTATAAGTTTGGTTATTCTGCAAGAGTTAACACCATATACTGAATCAATTGAATGTTACACATGCACACACGCGATGAAATTTCAATATTTCGGATCTTTGGTTACCCCTACACCTCCAGGTTTTTATCGTCCGATATCATTCACTCCCTACGATACATTAAACTCTTTTACTCCATCCGATTGTAAAACAAATTTAACAGTACGGGAAGATGTAAGTCACTGCTCATATTATCTATCTATTCAAAAAGACTTTTCCACTATTGGGATAACCAACGTCGGCTTGACACTCGGCAATAGATCCTTGGAAACTCAAAAGGACGAAGAATTTGTTACACTTGACATTAGTATTCGTCCTCACCCTTTTGTTATGCCAACAATGATTTACGAATACATTTGTAGAACAGATCGATGCAACAGTGTTGAAAATATGATAAAAATTTTAACAGCTACAACATTTGAGTTCGATCGGTATCATGAAATTCTAGCACAGCTATCTACAACAACACCTTATGAAAATAAGCCTTTACAATCATTCTCTTCTTATTCAAATGACCAACTCCTAAATGAGGAAGAACCGTTAAGATGCTCTCCATGTGGTAACAAAAATTTCTCTCAAACAAATCCCTGCCTTATGGCTCAAGCTATTACCTGTGGCAAATACATTTGTGGTGGCTGCGACTTTAATGTTCAAGACAGTCATGGAATGTCAATTGTCTTATACACAGGGTTTCGACATAAAGAAGTTTATTCGTTAAAAACTAAACTGAATTCGATGAACTTTCGATATTGGTGCGATTTGCCTTATTGCAACAGTGAAGAAAAATAAAAACAAATTCGGTCATTATATCAACTCAAGTTCAATATAGAAAAGCTTGAGCCAACGCAAGTTACGGAGAAGTTAACAACAATCACTATGTCAAGTACTAGTGTCGCTGTAGTATCTAGCCTATCGAATACTCAATCTTCAACAAATACCAATACAGAACTAACAAGTCCGAGCAATTCTGCAAGAATTGCTTTAACTGAATATCTAACGCTAGCTTTCCCTATACTGGCATCTCTCGCAATCAGTACGGTATAAAGAATACACAGTATTTCTGCCAACGATTGATACACATGCACTTGAAAGAATGACTGTTTGCCTGCCGAAATTAAGAGCACCACTTAGTCGAGAGTTTTATTTTCATACATTTTCGAAATAAAATCTAAAGTCGATGAAGCAAATGGTCGTTGTGGGGTCTCACGTAATGGCAATCGCAAAAAACAGGGATTTACTAGGTTTCTAAAGGTAAACGTAAATATTCTCGATAGAATAATTTATCTTTTCAGCTATATTTCCATAATTAATACGGCATGTTCATATCAAAATTTCTGATGGAATAAATGAAAAAAAATCAGTAAGATTTTTCACCCATTTTGAGGTCTATTTGATGTCTCATGGATTTTACTGACAATGCATTGTACAGGGTGGTCAGAAAAAAACTTACCCCTTTCTGCCATTTTATTTCTACATTTTTAGTACTCAATTTAAAAAAAAATTAAAAAAAAATAGAATTAGATAAACACCACTTGATAGAGGTAATTTTATTTTTGAAACCTTTCGCTGTAACTGCAGACAAAGAAGAAATTGATTAAGAGAGGGTCCGCCAGAAAGCTGACTAAGGTAAGGGAAAGGTGGCGGCGGAAAATTTTTAGATTTTGATTTTGATCATCTCATTCGAAAGCCCATAAACAGTTACTATGAGAACCAACCTATTAACTCATTTCTGATTTATCTGTGAGAAAATAGCAGGTACCCATTTTTCCACTTCTCGAGTCATTCTCTAAAAATCGGTTTTTTCAATAGTGACCATATTTTACGATTTTGGGTGAGTGTGAGTGTGAGTGCAGATGTCTTGAAGATAGTATTCATGCCCACACCCACCCTCGGGCAAAGTTAAGGAAGGAGTCGTAATGACAATGATTGAAAGCCGAAGACATTTTCGGAAACTCTTGGAGATGGTCCTAAAAATATTTTCCCTCGAACACGAATCTCATTATTTTCGATGTTCTATCTCTGCTGAAAACGTCAGCTCGATGGATTGTACTATTGTTGGAAACCAGCTATGCTCGAAAGGAGGTGGGAGCATACTGTTAAGTCGAATCCTAATAATTTTTATAGGACAGATAGTATTCACGGTAAGCTTCAGTTTAGTAAAAAAAAGCTCTGTATATAACTATTAAGAAAGCTGCGATACACAAAAAACAAAAAGTGTCCTAAAATTATGGCGTCCACTTTAAGTCAATATTTCTGACATTTTGCTTTCTGGTTGGTCCGTTTTTCTGAAGAGTAGTACGATGGATTTCGAGAATCTCAAATCTGATACGAATTCGCTGAATGTGATGGGAGTCCTACTTGGTTCAGAATTTATCATTTCCCCACATTCGATCAAATAAGCTAGTGGTTTTGCAAACTATTCGTAACCATTCGAATCCAGTCCGAGCCACTCAGAGCTACTCGGAGTGGCTTTGAATAATTTTATTTTTCTTTGTATCGTTCGCAAGTTTCGCTCTCGATAAAGGATATTTTATTGAAGGAGTGCTTACAACCGAGCTGACAATTTATTGCGACATTTTTTTAATATATACACCGTGTTCTAGTTCGAGCTACAAGATAACGCAGCGAACTGCCAGGTGATACAGATAATGTTTCACCTACCATCACTACGAGTTCTACTCATAAGCCATAATCTACGCCAACTGTAAGAACTTTTTTTTTGTTGCTGTTGTTGCTGTTTGCCATCTTTTCATTCCTTTTTTGTGCGTTATCGGTCTCTCAATAAACTTTCTATCTACCTTAGTTGTCTTCCTGCGCGACAATGCCGTTTCTGAAGAAAGTTCAGGTACACGATCTATCGTTAAAATATGGCTCCAATCAACGTGGCGTTGTTCCCCTTGAGCACATCCGTTGCGGAGAGCTGATGTTCGTCTGTGATGTGTCGGTCTGCAATTACTATCCTTTCGGGTGTGGGTATGAATGTTCTCTTTACTCCTACCCACACCCACACCCGTACTCATATGTGACGATGGTACTAAAACTATGCCGATTGCTCCTGCTGCGTCTTTTAATGATTGAAATAAAGTAATGTATGTTTTGATATTTTTCTTTGTTGTCGCCGAATAGCATATCGATTTCATACCTAAAGTTGGACGTTTATTAGCATAACAATATAAAGTTACTCTCAATTTCTTCCTAAAAAATTATAATAAGATTAAAATTTTTTAATATTTTATTTTTATTCGTAATATTATACTCATACTTATTAAAAAACAAATTTTAACTATGATTTATGAAAATAATGACAATGCTGGGTATTTTGATAATATTGTTAGATACGACATATCTAGCAACTTATGAGTTTTTGTGTGAAACTATGTAATTTCTTTTTTTATAAAAAGATCTGTTTTTTTATATAATGATATTTAATGAGTGCTTAATGTTTAAAAAAATGTTCGCTTGGATGCAGAAAGAGAAAATCGTGAAATATTTATATCAATAGCATAGTAATAAAGAACTTTTAATACAAAATAATATTAAATTAGTTATGTTTACCTGCATCAGGAAACCAAGCATGTATTGTATACGCTTGTGTAAAATATTGCGGTGCTGTTTTGAATGACCCATCTGAATGAATGATAGAGCATGTGCCTAAATTTAATTTAATCATGTAACATAACAAATATGGAAGATTGATTATTTATTCTGAATCATCTAAATGATAATATGAGATGAAATAATCTTTCTACATAGTATTTATTATTCGAGAAAAAAAGTTCATATGTAAATATATAGTCATTTATAACGATCATAGTAAAAAATACTCGAGATATAAAAACAAATCTTTCAATTGTTTTGAAATTTTGTGTTGTGTGGGGTGTGGGTGTGGGTGAGTGTAAATGATGGAAATATCCACACCCACACTCACGTCCACACCCACACCCACACCCACCCACACTCACACCCACACTCACGTCCACACCCACCCACACCCACACCCACACCCACCCACACCCACACCTACACCCACACCCACACTGTAAATTTATAACAGTCTGAGTCTTGTGGGTTCCACATTTTAGTCTCACAGAGGCTGCACTGATAAGTTTCTTAATTACAAGGGATTTCTTACAGAATGGAAGCGATTTTGAAGATTTGAGAATAAATTTCCACAATTTTCAAAGTTCCAATATAGAACTGAACTCATCAGTTTGAAATTTTCAGCTCAAAATCTCTCAAACTAGACATATTCAGGTATAAAACCACTAATTAAAGTCCTGAGTTTTCAAAAAAATTATTAATTAAACGGGGGGATCTTGTATTATGGAGGGGAGGGGAGGGGTATAGTTCTAATACAAGTGAACCTAATAAAAGTGAAATGAAAATTATCCCACGCTGAAAATAACTATTGCTGTGCCAATCATGTAATCGTCGGATCATCAAATCATACTTTTCATTATATCTTGAAAAATACCCTATAGTGATATAAACATGAGTATGTATTGTTTTATTTTTCGAAATCGACCAACTAGAATTGTTTATTGAACGACGAATAAATTTTCAATAAAATAATATTATCCCAGAGATTAATGTGTGATTATCCTGAGTGATTTTTTGGCAATAATTACGAGATTAAACAAAGTATATACATTGAATAAATGCTTTAGAATAAACAAAAAAAATGAACACTTGTATAAGACACAAATCTTTTGTATAATACATAATATATTTTTTCGTGATCTACCCCTCTCTTATATCCTTTTTTTCTCTATTTTCACTAGTGGATTTTGCGTTTTTATGTGATTTTTTCACTTGAAAAGATCGTTGACTTCAGACAGTATGCATTGTTTCTACACTTTTTTATAATATTTTTCTTCTATTTTGTTTGTGTTTATTGTGTTATCTCTAGTTCGTGTGAAATATGATTAACAATTTACATATATATCTGGACATGCTGTTTGCAGCTAATTGCCTTATGACTAATTGTCCTGTAGCGGATAACGAAACAGAATTGTTTCTTCATTTATTGAATGAGACGTAGGAAAGTGGTTTTTTTTTGTACAAAAGAAACATAGAAAAATGTTGTTATTATATCTCTTACTTTGAATCTCTTGTGGTATCTAAGGCTGATATTGCATAATTTAAAACCAAGACATGTAAAATATTACCAAAGATATAAAAGACAAAGTGTACAATGCAAATATGAAATGAAATGAAATCATTGAGTAATCAATGATTCGATAATATTTTAGTTCATTTGCATCAATTTTCATTCAATATGTGTTATTATGCCGACAAAAGTAAGAATTAAAATTGTGCCTGTTTTAAGCAATTTCTTTTTTTTTCTATTAACATTATCTATCAATATTTAGTAAGAATGTTAGCAGTTAGAAGGCTAAAAACAATACTATTTTTATGAATTTGCTCAATTGTGTGGTCAGTTCATTTAAGCGAATTAAACTTTTGATTTTTCCTCGCAGTTCACATTATTTACCAACGTTGTGACGAGAGTACGATTGTTCGCGATGATTTATTTAAAAATTTCCCGAATTTATATTATTAATATCATGGAAGAAAAAACACACAGAAAAACCGACTTGAAGATTTTTCTCTATTTCTATCAAACGATGCATCAAATATTCCATAATTTAAATGAAATGGCAGAAACCTGAACTTAATGGTTCCCGAAAAGCTATTTTAACGCTTCGTTTGAAGCACTCAGTGTTGCAAAATTTTTTTTTACACACATTAAAAGTAAAAAGCCCTAGTATGAATTGTATGATATCGCTAAATCCCTATTCTTTTCTTTCTCTCTTTGTCACAATGAAGTATGTAATATAGATAAACGAGACCACTTAGTCAATAGAAAAAAGAATCGCATTTTCATCGTTCTTTTTCAAACAGAATGAGTAGAAAAGTGAAGCATATATATATATATATATATAAATCGTATTTCTCCACATTTTTATCGCTTCTTTCTATTCTACTCTTCGAACCAAAAGGTATACAAAAAGAAATATGTCATCGTCCTTCACTCTCGATCAAATCCAAGCACTCATTCCCACACTCAATCAAATACCCTTACTTCCCACTTGCTCACTTCCAATCTTCAGTATCGGTGCTGGTTCCATCGTTAATAGTTCACACCTACCAGCTTATCAACTCGTTAAATTTCAAGTTCACGGTATCTATGATCCAAATCAAGATGCAGCTAAGAAGACAGCTGAAAAATTTCATATTCCAACTGTATTCAATTCACTCAATGAACTTATTTTGTCTGCAGAAAAAGAACCGACCAAAGTCATCTATGATATAGCAACACCTGCCACAGAAATCTCTAATATTTTGAAACAATTACCAAATAACTCATTTGCTCTCGTACAAAAACCAATGGGTGAAACACTTGAACAAGCAAGAGAAATTCGACGTCTATGTAAGGAGAAAAATTTGCATATTGGTATTAACTTCCAATTGAGATATGCACCACAAATGCTGGCTGCGAAAGATCTGTTGAAGAGAGGAGTTTTGGGAAAGAAACTGACAACAATTGAAATACATGTCAATACACATACACCATTTGAAAATTGGAAATTTTTAGAAAAGGTCAGTTTACGTTACTTTTGTTTTTTGAAAACGTTGGACAAGTGGTTTTTGAATATTTCGTCAACATTTTTACCCGAAAAATTGTATGTAACATAGTTTTATCTCAAAAGACGAGCTGGAATTTGTTTTTTCCTTGTCTTCGCAAGCTAACAGGACTCAAAAATTGTGCTTTTTCTTGGAGAATATCATTCAAGAATTTTTTCATTTCAGAATTGATTATTTTTTCCTTCGAAAAACTGTAAAGAATAAGTGATATTTTTAAATTGAACGAATAAAGGAATTTTTTCATGATTCTTCTTGAGCTGCAAAGTATACTTGGAACGTAAATGAAACGATCTAAAATTAGAACTTTCTGAACCAAAATTTCTCTGAAAAAAACCAATACCACGCACTAAGTCGAAACCATTCTCCAGTAATTGTTCGTCAACACTCTTTCAAAAGATTAGATTTTGATGACAGAAGATAGATAATTTTTTCCTAGTTAGAGATTTTCTTTACTCAAAAAAAATTTTGAATAAATAGTTTTCTACATATGTTTGATTTTTTTCTTTATAACATGAGTATAAAAAAATGATTTTCTCTTAAATTTTGTGCATTTGAAAAACAGGTCGACCTTAGTCTTGTAAGTCGAACATTTGTCTAGAAAAATGAAATTCAATCTATTGTGCTCTGATACTTTCAAAACGCAGTGTCGTGCATTTTGTTTCCTACTAAACAATAATTTACTGAAAATATGTAAAAGCACGTTTTCTGGATGTTTTCAAAGGATTTGATTTCTTTGGTCATTACTAGTGATGTATGCTCCTTTTGATTCTTGAAATGACGTCAAAACTGTTTCTTCAATAACTTAATTTCTGTTCTCTACTTTTTAGGTTACTCACATGGAATTAACTTATCACTCTATTCATTATATTGATCTCATACGTGATATACTTTCGCCATGGGAACCAACATCTGTTCAATGTCACTCGTGCAAGCACATCAATCAACCAAATCTGGATACTGTCCGTACACATCTCTCACTCACCTATGGAAATAATGATCCTCAACTTTTCGTTACTATACATACAAATCATTTTCATATATGGGGTATTCAATATGCTAATAGTTATTTGAAAATTGAGGGAACGGAAGGTGTTCTACGTGCACAGATGGGATTACAATTGGAATATGGTGATCAGAGAGATCAAGATCGATTAGAACTGTGCACAAATGAAATGAGAGGAGAGTGGATTGAGATTCCACTTGAAGGAAATCGTTTTCCAAATTCGTTTGTAGGACCAATGGCTAGTATCATGAGAATGGCACAAGGTGAATCAAAAGAAATTTTAACTTCAGAAGATGATGCTCTGAAGACAATGACTGTTGTTGAAGCTGCCTATCGAAGCACTTTAAATCGAACGAAAATTGAGTATGATAGTTAGGAAGGGAATTCATAATTTTTCTGTAGCTTTTTTTTTTATCCGAAATGTGATGCAATAAACATGAACGATAGTAGATATATCTTCGTTAATACCATATATCAGTTCAAGAGAAAGTATGACCATGTGGAAATGGTCAATTTGTCGAGTCATCATGATAGATTAATATGAGTGCAACTTGATTTGAAAGAGCATATCAGAATGAATCGAATAACAGTTGAAAAAGTTTGTCATATTAAAATCTGGTTCAAAAAGACAAACTCTATCTGGTGAAATATTTGGATTGAAAAATTCCACTTATTTGTACGCATTTGTGAAAAATGACGAAAGATTTACAGTTTTAAGTTTTACTCATTTATATTCAATGCATCTAATTTTTCCAATGTTTATAGTTCGGGTAAGAAACTACTAGAAGATCTTTGCTAATTTTGATTTCTCCGTCAGACAGAGAGAGAGAGAGATAATGTTTTAAGAAAAATAAAGATGTCTTATCATCATACACTTCTAAAGTATGTAGAAATTCGATAAATATTCTGCACGATTAGCCAAATATGCCGGAAACTTCAGTGCAGCCAAAAATTTCGCAGACAGACCAGAAGAGAAGGTGTAGCCCACTTCATCTCTTCGCATCGAGAGCCACGGTCCTTTGCTGTTTCGTTTTTCGCGAGCTTAGAAAAACTAGATCTATAAAAGAGATACTTATATTCCATGGTAGAAAGAAAGAAGTTGACGATAGTTCTTCCTATTCTTTTCTATGTAAAAATACATATTAATAAACCGTCATTTCTTTTCCTTTTTTTCTGTTCTGTTTTTTTTTGAATAACTAATGAATCAGATATGACTTGTAATATAAAAGAATTATATCCATAGAACTCGAAACAGAGCGAAGACTCTGATGGAGGACTACTTTTGGTGAAATGAGGTTAAGGGGTATGGGTGTGGGTGTCCGTGGGTTCTTCTTTCGTGTCCACACCCACACCCCGTCGATAGCGATATTTCTTCTTTCTCAAAAAGAAAAGAATAACTTCAGTCGAGGGTCAAGCGAGTCATAGCAACAAGCGTTACTTGTTTTGATAGTGTGGAGAAATAAAATAATAAAACATATTCCGTAACCTTCAAAAGAGATGCATCACGTTGTTTTTTGTGCTCTTTTCATTCTTTCTTCTCGTCTTAACTTTCTTTTCGGCCTGTTATCATTGAGATAGAGAGAAAGAATGATGCTCACTTTCATATTTTTCTCTCATAACAACACACATACACATATACGTTACATTTTTTTTGTTGATGCAAAAGAGCTCTGCTTTCAGTCGCCATTAGTCAATATTAGGTCAGAAATCCATGCAATACGACGTTTTGCTATTGTAGTAGCTGAAGCTATATTCATTCTAACAGGATTGACCGACTCTAAGATGATATAACTGCTTTCGTTTTCAATAACATGTGGTAACATGATCATCTGCTCAACCCATGCCATTTTAGGGTTACATCTTAACGGTCACGTTTTATAAAAATTTTAGATTATTTCAATAGGTGACAAAAAGGTAACATGGCTGAATCCAACGCTGACAAAAATAAAACCGTGCTTGGCTACTGGGCAATCCGTGCCATAGCCGAACCGATTCGTTTGATTCTTCACTATACAAAAACGCCTTTTACAAACAAAACATACGAAGTAGGTGATGGTCCACAATACAGTCGTGACCAATGGCTCAGCGAAAAGTTCAAACTTGGCTTAGGTGAGTTGTTTTGACGTATTTATCCATGCCTGTTTTGATTTCATTCATTCAGATTTTCCGAATTTGCCCTATTTGATTGATGGTGAATTTCAAATGACCCAATCCAGAGCCATTTTGTACTATCTCGGTCGTAAACATAATCTTATGGGTACAACTCCACAAGAGGAAGCACTTGTAATGATGCTCTGTGAAGAGGCACATGATGTTCGCGCTAAATTTAGAGCTCTTTGCAATAAACCAAACGGTGGTTCAGGTGCCGAAAAGAAAGAGTTTCTCGAGACAGTCCTCGGGGTATTTTTCAAGCAACTCGATGCACTTCTCAGCAAACAGAATAGGAAGTTTGCTGTTAGTGATCAACCGACCGTGGCTGATTTTCTCCTATATGAATATATCGATTATTGTCTCTCATTTGACGACGAACATAAACTGCTTGAGCAATATCCTAATGTTCAACGACTACTTCAACAAATTCAAGAATTACCTGAATTGAAAGAATATATTGCAACAACACATGCTCAAGTACCGATTAACATCAAATGTAAGTGTCGAATGAAAGCAAATATATTTATTAAATGAAAATTTTTATTTGGATTTTAGCTGCCAAGTTTGGTGCAACTGTCATCAAACAAAAGTGAAATTGGTCAATTGTCTGCCACTTTTAGCGAATGACTTTTAGTTGAAGATGATCGATTATTTAGAAATAAAGATTACATTCGATGCCATATGGCAGTTAAAAATATAAAATCGATAATATCTCAGCTAGTACACCCACATCCTGCCAGCTAGATGAAATTTTGATTTTGATTTAGATGGAGGAACTTGAGATCTATAGCTTAAGATACAACTCAAATAGTTGTCTTATTATATTCTAACGTTGAGCAAATGGAATCATGTACTTACATACGCAAATAATAGGAATTTTGCTAATTTTTTTTATTAAGTTTTCTCACTTTTTATCATAATAGCTTGACATTTTGATGGAAATGTAATGAAAGGTAAGGAAGTGCATTATATCTTGAACTATAGATTTGAAGTCCCTCTATCTAATGAGAATATCAAAATAAAAAATTCATTGTATTGGCATACCGTTTTCATGCGTTCTCAGGAAAGATTTGCATGAATGACAGTGTTCAAAATGATTTTGTCTTATGCATTATCAGAGTAAAAGATGTCTCCCTGTCTTCTCTTTCGATTGGTGAAAACTGCAGATCGCTAGCTGGCGCGGTTGTCAAGATATTCGAAAAAACAATGAAGCGATTTAAGTACTGAACCGACATTACTAAAATATACTCAAAACTGGAATTTTTACCGGTTATTATTCTATATGACGATATCGTTTATCTTGATGCTAATCGATGAGAAAAATTAGTTTTACAATATTTGCTTCAATTAGAAAGATTTTGATTTCCAATGTTACGAATATACTGACGATGCCAGTAATTCTCCATCATACCTTGATGAACCAAATCAATTTACTTCTTCATTTTGAATTGAACGAAAATAGATATTTGAAGTAGATTTCGATGCTGAGGGTATCATATATTCAGTCCGTCCATACAGGTACATCAAGGAGAGATTTTTATATTGGATAATTTATTTTTTTATTTTTTTACAGAAAACTTTCTAAATACAATCGATTAACTCTTGCATTTGTTTCTTCCGATGAATGTTTTGAATTATTCATTACCGATATCAATCGTATTTTATCTGTAACACCAATTTACCATCTTAAAATTCCAAACCTAGAGATTTTTATTGGTATACTAATCCAAATTACTGATTTATTACTTGAATTGAATTCATTAAAACTTCATTCTTTATAATTATCAGAACTAAAAGATTTATGTGAAGAAGAAATTGGCATTTTTTGTTCAACAGAAGATACAAGTACAATCACAAATGTGTATCTCGAGACTTTCCGACCGATTCCAGTAAAATCCGATGTGTTTTCGATGCCCGAAATCATCGATCTGGATCATTTTGCTAAGCTTTCAGAGACTTATGAGAGTGATATAGCCTGCATATCGGGTATCGGCGCAGTACTCTCTAGTCTAGACGAAACATATACATGAGAAATTAAAAAAAACATTTTTTTAAATCGCTTTATTAATTTATCTTGATAAAAAATGTTTAAAAAAAGATGTAGTCTTTACTCTTCATCAGCTATTTTAAGAATTAATTTTCCTTGTGCTTTTCCACTTTTGAATTTTTCATAAAGTGAATATAAAGCTTCTACACCATCCTTTCGCCAATCAAATACTGCATCAATTAACGGTTTAACTTTGCCTGTTTCAATATATTTTGTTCGACTATCATCAAGGTCTTGAAAATTTTCATTTAATAAGTCACGTATATAACCATGATGAGCTGAGCCGAAAACAGACCAAAATTTTCGATTTACTATTCTGAGACCAACTATAATCAATGTTTTCAATGAAATCACCGATGAGGTATCATCACCAACAATAGTAATAAATTGACCACCTTTTTTTAATATTTTTTGTGCTGATATCTATTGTTGTTCATCACCAACACAACCGTATACAAGATCATAATTTTGATCTAAAGATAAAAATCAAATCAAATCAGATAATAATCTAAATATATTTACCTTTAAGTTCTTCTCCAAAATCTTTTTCATTATAATCAATAACATGTAATTGATTTTGATCATTATTTGTCTCAACATTTGTTTGTATTACTGTATATCCTAGAAAGAATAAACAACAATAACAAAAAAAAAATAAATTCTATGGAATAGATGATAGAATACAAATCAAGTTTTTCCATCAGACTAAAATTTCTTTGTGAACATGTGACAGTTACATAAGCACCAACTGCTTTAGCTAATTGAATTGCATATAAACCAGTTGCTGTACTACCACCACAGATTAATATTTTACTTCCTGTTCCAATAGGAGGTGAAGCTTTTTTAAATAATGCTTGATAACTAGTGTCACATGCTAAAGGTACAACGGCTGCTTCTTCCATTGTTAAATTATTTGGTTTCATTGTAAATAATGATTCATCTCCACGAATATATTTAGCATAACTACCACCATGAATTACAAGATCTCCATAAACTTTATCATCAACTCGAAGACGTTTTACTCCTGAACCGATAGCAACAACAATACCAGCAACATCAGTACCTGGTGTATGAGGAAATGAATATCAAGTAACAAATGATAATTTTCCATTTAAAATTTTTCAATCGACTGGATTGATTGCAGCAGCATAAACTCGAACAAGAATTTGTTTAGATGATAATTGACGAGGTACAGATACATTTTCGCCAAGCGTAAGAACATCACGTATGTCTCCAAAACCACTTCGTTGAGCAGCTTTCATCACGGAAGGGATACGACTATCATCATTCGTATTATTCGTAATCGATTGAGCCATATTAATAAAGTGAAATCTTAAAAACAAAATAACATCAAATACAAAATCTGAGGTATAAAACTGATATGCTTCATTTCAGAGCTTTTAATAATATATTCCTGTATAATTTTAGTTTATCAAAAATTATAAAGTTCAGTGGTCTACAAGTAAAAAATAAGGCATCACTTTATCACATTTATATGATTCATATGACTGTGAATCAAAGGAACAAAAAAAATTTAAAACTTTATCTAGTTCACATAAAGTTCGAAGTACGAGTGCAGTCATACTTTTCTCTCGTTCTGTTACTGTGTATGACAAACAAATATTTAATAGGAGAGAAAAAACCTGTTACCCATGTACCTTTATGTTTATTATAAGACCGTTTATCATATTAAATGTAACGAAGTAATTCAAATATCCAAAAGTACACTACCACATACGAATAATGGACGTGCTAGAATCGAAGTTTATTTTGATACACTATACAACAGTATCAAACTACCGTCATATTTAAATTTTACATTCACATTGAAATATAATTAAATTATTAGTTTCACCATTTTATTTGTAATCTAGCAAGAGAAAACAAGTATATGATCAAATATTTAAGTACTGCTGTATTTATATGTAATCTGTGATTAGTCAGCATATACAAAAAGAATACTAGCTGAATTATATTTCATTAGATTGTATCTTTCTATTAAACATATACATTTTCGTTCTTTAAATTATTTGTTCTGTGTCAATAATATATTCTGTATTGGTATGTCTGATGTGTTGTCTTACTTTATTATTTTATGCAGCCATGTAATGATATTATACGGTCATACCAACTTCGAGAAATCATTCCGATAGGTAATACTTTATTGTTCTATTCAAGATGAACTCGTGCTCGTTTACTGTGTTTATATAAATCTTTGGAAGTCAATGTTATCCTTTTTTGAAATTTCAAGTGGTTTGTTAAATCCTAATAAATAAGCGACCTCCAGAAGTTTATTCAAATCACTATTAAAGTGTGGATTGAACAAATATATATGAAAAGATAAGATCGTGAACAGTCTAAAAATACGAACAGTTTCTATACTCATATATATTTATTCGAGTCAGTGTAGTTGGGAAATTGAGTTAAAGAGTCTAGCATGCAATTAAAGTGGAACACATGTTTACTTGGGCAAGACCATTCAGCATACAAGTCAGTGATCTATGAGTACATTCTTCTTCGTAACGAAAAAATTTGAAACAAAATAAAACCGAAAAAAATTATAATGAGCCACTGAATAAAATATAATGACTTGCTACTGATATCGTTATCTCGTACTGACTGTCCTCATAAAATTATGTAATCACTTGTTTGCGTCGCTACCATCTGTGTTATTAAGTATTGTAGGGAAATCAATCCATGTACAATTATCACATTCATTATCAACAAGAAAACTATGAATGCCAACTTCGACAATGGACGAGATAGGTATGACAGTTAATGGTAATTTAAATGCATCGAATTGATTCATTACAGCCGGATCATGTTCATTTAAATCTACATGGAGAACAATGAGATATAACTATTTTACTAGATACAATCGACCATGATAGTTTCGTCCATTTAGTATGCTTTCACAATATACATCATTCAATAACTGAATAGAATCAATATTGATTTGATTTAGATGGTCTCGATCGAGAGGTGGTATAACTAGTGTTTCTTAATGAAAATCACGATAAAAATTTAATGGACTAAAACTAAGGAGTCTTATCAATAGCCAAAGATTGGAAGACCTCCATAAAAAAATAGCCTTCAAGTAATAAAAAAGATAAGACACATGAATGGCTATATCGAAGAATCCTTATTGAATACTGTTGCATTTTGATCGTAAAGTTTTTCAGTCATCTGTATGTGGGGACAAATATAATTTGGCAAAGAGATAATTGGAATGAAAACTCTCTACAATGGTTAGTTTTCTAATAATTCGCAAACTAAGATGGTTCGGAAGAATTTCAATATAGTTCATACATATTTTGATTATCGTATTGCTGTAGGCTACTTTCTTGATTCTCCAAAATGTCTCAAAATTCATCACCGGGAAGTAAATTCGTATAACTGTGATAGGGATGGAGTGTGGATATCGAACAAACAATACACCCATCAACACTTTATGTGCGAACTTGATGGACAAGAAAAGAAATCGAAAGCATTAATCAATTATGTGGCATTGAGAGGAGATCCGTACCAAACACGTCGGGAAACGTGTGTGAGTGTGTGGAAACTGAAATTCGAATTGAAGTTAACTTACATATGTGATATATATGCAATCATTCATACTTCAATGACTCATTTTAATCTATTTCAAATGTATCATGCTTTCACTGCTTATTCTAAATCTCCCTTCTCTCTTTCTCTGTCTCTGCCATCTCTTTTTGATTTTTTTCGTTCTGTTATCGACCTTATTCTGTTTCATTTCTAGTCTCTCTAAATATATTTCATAATTTATTTATGCTAAAAATACGATATTTATTTAATGTAATACCATTCGAATTGGCTACTTCCCTTTTCTCTGTATCGAATAAAATTATTTATGATTATATGATGAAACAGCTATGAGTATGGATGACAATCTTGTTAAAAACCCTTTCTAGCGTTATGAATATATATATGATTATTAACGACGAAATTATTCTCACGCTTTAGAACATTTTCAAGACGACTGATAATTTTGACAAAATTGCTACTGTCTAAATAGTTATTTTTTATTTAAACTATGACAAGTAAGAAATACAAATTTATGAGAAAATCAGTTT
Organism: Rotaria sordida; assembly: GCA_905250125.1. Classification (NCBI taxonomy): domain Eukaryota; kingdom Metazoa; phylum Rotifera; class Eurotatoria; order Philodinida; family Philodinidae; genus Rotaria; species Rotaria sordida. Next base: position 73,489 of record CAJNOL010000740.1, read on the forward strand.
AAATTTTCTTTTTTTTCATCAGAATATCGTATCCTTAACAAACTTGGTGAAGGTTCATATGGCCAAGTTTTCAAATGTGAGAACATAGCTGATGGATCAAACTGGGCTTTTAAAAAACTAGATGACTCTTACAATAGGTAGAGAGTCTTTTCGTTTTTTTTTATTGTAAAATATGGCATTCTCTATTTTTCAGTACAGATGAAATACAACGAATTCGAGAAATTCAAGTACTCAGACAGTTAAAGAAACATGTGCACATTGTCGAACTTCATGAAATAATTTAGTATACTTTTATGAATTTAGATTGATCTTGTTTAATATGTTATTTTTTATTTATTTAGTAACAAGCAAACAGGCTCGGTATACTTAGTATACGAATTGATGGATGTAGATCTTTACATGTATATCAAAGGTATAGATTAAATTTGAACAAATCATTCTATTGTTAGATATATCAAATAGATCGAAAATCTCCATTATCAAACAATATCATTACTAAATGTATATATTCGATTCTCATAGCACTTGAATATATTCATAGGTATTCTTGTTTATACTAATATGCAAAATAATTCTACATTATTATCATAGACATGGATTTATTCATCGAGATGTAAGTATAAAACTTTTAAAGATTATTAAATAAATTTTGAGCATACACCCAAAAATTTAATCTCCATTATGAACTTCGATTTTATAACAAATAAACGATCGAAACCGATTTATCTATAAGATTTAATATCGGTATCTGCGATTTAATCATAGAATTTAGATTTATCTTTAGATTTAGCGTATTGTTAGAGACAATTCTTGTGATCTGACATTGCAATACTTATCCAAAAATTTTTATTTTACTCCATAGAATGAAAATCTTGTGTTCTTTTATAACAAAAAAAAAATATTATACTCTTCGAAAAACTCATAACATGTTCGTAAGTTTGACTGTCTTGCATCAAATCATTTTATCTATCGAATCTAATATTTTTAGAAATAATTGGTCAATGTAAAATGATATTGATACTGTTATATGTTTAGATTTGATATATAAATAGATTACAATCGATATGAATCAATGTAAGGAATGAAAATAATAGAGAGAAAAGATTAGAATTTTGTCATGATTTATTCATATGACGATTACTTACAGTTGAATATGCATTCATTCTTTCTGAAGAACATAGGTTTTTTTCTCGAATTTCACATGGAAATATTAGTACAAAATAAAACTCAGCATAAAAAGTTTCCTAGGGTAAAATAAATGGTGCACATTGTTATAAGCATGACTAGTGTATGTCTGCTCACATCTGAAACATTTCAGTTAAATGAATAGAGATTAGTTCGAAATTATTTTAGATTTTTTTCCATTTATTTTAATAAACAACTTTTTATTTTTCATATCGTCTATGCTACGTATAAAACCTCCTTTAACATAGTGTTCGAAAGTAAGACATTGTTTGAAATATTTCCATAGGTGCAAGCTGAGAATTTATTGAACCTTACAAAACAGCGTAGTAACATCTGAAATAACAAAGCTTGTCTTCTACTGCTGCGATGTCTGAATATCTTTTCTTTTGTAAAAATCAGATTGTTTAATTTAAAATTTACGTATTGTTGAGTCTCGATGAATCCTCGCTGCAATATGTGTTCGCAAGGGAAAGATTTTTGTCCTAAGACATATATGTGTTTAAAACTGAAGTTCAAAATGAAGATTATTTCTTGAAATATTTTTTTATCTATTTAATATTCAATATAAAAACAAGGTCAAACCCGAGAATATTCTTGTCAAAGTAAAATATTATTTTCATTGTTATTTTTTTCTACATGTGCTAGTTCAATTAGGGAGAACATATCAAGTTGGCTGATTTTGGAATGTGTCGATCAATACCTGATGGACGACCTTTTACAGATTACGTTGCAACTCGTTGGTAAGAAAATAAATTACATTAAAATATAGAATGAATAAACTGAATCGAATTTATCTTATTCGAGGTATCGAGCTCCCGAATGTATTTTAACCAAGGGATATTATGGACAACCAGTGGATATTTGGTCAACTGGTAAGATGATAGAGATCTTTTTCTTATCTTATCTTCAATATATTTAATTAGGATGTGTTATGTTTGAAATAATGACGTATGTATTTATCTGTATACAATTTAATATTGATTTCTAATATAAGTAGATTGAAACCTCTATTTGTGGGTTCGAATGATCTTGATCAGATCAACAAAATTCATACAGTGCTTGGAACACCTACAAGAGAATTGCTTAAAAAATTCGAGCCACAGTAAATAGTTATTATTTTGTATCAAATGATTTTGTTTAAAGTGATTTCATTTCAGTCGAAATCCATCTATTAATTTCAATTTTCCATTTCAACAAGGTGTTGGTTTTGTTCAACAATTGACTATTTATTCGTTAGATGCAGCTGATCTTCTTATTCAAATGTTAATATATAATGATGAAAATCGTATATCAGCATCTAATGCTCTAGTACATCCATATTTTGATCATATTAGAGAGAATTTCTCAAAAAATTCTGAAATATATAGAATATGTGATGAGAAAAATATTCAAACTGATAAAGAATATATTTCACATATAAATGATATACCAATAATTGAAACAGATCATAATTATTTTGTCTCTGAACTACTATCGACTATAAAAGAAGAATCATCTTTATCGTATTCATTACAATCGAATAAAGAACTGCTTTCGAACCAGTTATTATGTAATGCACCAATTTATTTTAATCTAATAGAACAACTGTTAATATCAACTCATACGATCGGTACATTTCAGTATATGAATTTCATTAATATAAATTCGATATTCAATCGTAAGTTGTTTTTCTATTTATAAATGTTGATTTCCATTTATTCTTTTATGATTCTTAGAATTATGGCAAATCTCTCAATTAGCACAGACAAATATGAAAAAAATTCAAATTAATCTCGAATTAATCTTGATTCATATGAAGACAAATTTGAAAATAATTGTCAAAGCTCCGACATGGAAACTTAAAATACAACTACTAACAGAAGTATTACATTATTTAAAGACAAGCGGACAAAATTGTTTAACATTTACTAAGGAATTAAATGATAAATGTTATCGCATAAAAAAACAAATTAATCAAATAATTTCTACTATGAATAGTAGTTTATCAGTAGAAAATGGAAAAGTAAATCAATTTATTCTAGGAAATTTCATACAAGCTTTATCTTCTTTTATTCTTAATATATTGATCAAAATTGTTCAAATCATCATTTTTGATGATGGAAATCTTTTTTTAATAACTGAAAAATCAAGTGAAACCAATTTAAGTAAAAAACTTCAAACAAATATTCAATGCGTTTACTCAACTGATCAAATCGAAGAAATTGTTCAACTCTTATTGATGTTTGAAAATCAGACGGATAAAATCATTTCCCTAGTTTCTATCATCGAATTACATTTAACATTAATATTGAATAATCAAATCGATAGATTAATTGAGCAAATTCAAATAATCGATTCGAATTCGGCAACAATCTCAGAACAAAAATTTCTTATTGAACTTATCAAACTTCAATTACATCATATTTATGATGAATCATCTGCACTTTTCATCATGTTTTGCATCTATATTGATGTGTCAGACAAGTTTATCCTTGACAAATTTCACAACATCCAATTCATAGAATTATATCATAAACAAAAAGTTGAATATAATAACTTAATCGATACATACTCTACTAAGACAAATAATTTCCAAATACAATTAGCACAATCAATGCAAGAAGAGAAAACTAAATATATGATTGTCTATGAAAAACTACGAAATGAATTCAATCAATTTTTAAAAGATTTCGATCATGTTGTATAGCTAATGAAAATATCAGGAAATAACTCAAATTTTGTGATATTCGAACATTCCTTTGGTTTTTCTCATTGACTGTAAGCATTATGTAAAATAAAATAAACAAGATTTTTTTCAGAAAAGATTTTCACGACAAACAGAATTCATGTGACCGTTTTTTTTTAAAACTATATTTCAATAAAATTGGATATGGGACTGTGATATGGACGTCATTATTAATATGAATCTGGATATAGATAAGAGAATATTCACACCTGTATCAACAACCACACTCTCCTGTGAGTTTATAGTCCAACTAGCTTTTAAAGGACATTTTATAAAATATTGAGTACTCGTCAAGGTTAATGATTGATTGAATGAATATCTTCTTTATTTTTAGCTGTTGATGTTTTTAATAAATTTTCTAAATCTAAATATCAATGTTTTTCTTCTGCATTGTTTGCATCCAATTTATTATTTTGATAGAAAAAGATTGACAGAATAAATATTAATCTCAATCCTAAAGCGTCGTTCTAATCAACGGCAATTGTTGGTGTATGAATTTTAATAATTTTTATTAATATTTGTATTTTTAAGTAGAACATAAGCAAAAGTTATAATAAATGATGCATCCAACTCACAAATTAGGTCCGGATTCTGAAAGAATTAGACTTTACTATAGTTACTCGAAAAAGACACTTCTAAAATTAATATTCACCTAATGAATGAATTAGGGTGTGGACGTGTCTGTGAGGGAAGAGAAGATTGGTACCTACATCTATATTCTCGAAACTTACGAAAAAACACATAATCGATGCAAATAATAAACCTCTTGCGCTACAATCCAGTTGTTTCGAATTATTGTAACATTCTATTTCTTTCAGATTTCTTTTCATACATTGCAAGATAGCTACATTGTAAGGTCATGGCTTAAGTGAATTCATAGAAGTTTCCTGAATGAGAACGATGAGCATCAAAGAATTCTTGAAAGTTCGGTTGTCTCTTATACCTTGCATGCTACGAATATATTCACACTTGAACTCCAATTCAAAGTTCACCGCAACTCTGCAACAAAGAATATGTCGATGTTGCTTAAAAAAAGAAAAATTTTGATGCGTAATTTTGAATATTCGAAGTTTGGTCTCTTTTGACTACGCTCTGGCTTATTGGAAAGCACATTCCTCTGAATATTGATCGTCCTTATGTGTGCTAATAGATGTATTCGTCCAAGAAGTCTTCAAAAAGGTCTATGTCCTTAAATTCAACACTACTTCATCCCACAGAGACCGACCGACTCACTGATACTTTTGAATAATTAGATCGTCTAAAATTAAGCGTGTAGAAATTGATGATCGTCGATAATCGGTCGTATGGATTTTTAATTAATGTACAATTAACGAGCTTATAAAAGAGTAACAATTGCCTAAGATAAAGAATAAGATACTCGTTGACATTATTTTTTATGATTAAGTAATTGTATCGACGAGCAATATGATAAAAATTATAATAAAAGGAATACACCACATCACTGTTGCATTTTTATGTCTAATGCTGTAGACATGTATGTGTGTTCGTTCGGAAGCAGTAGACAAAGAAAAGGAGAATATTGGATCAAGTATGGCATAACATGGATCGTGTTTTGATTGGTTCATGCTAGTTAGGATAAGCTACGTACATTTGTATATGTAGCGTGTGAATGTAACTCATCTTTACCTATCTTAACCATAGTCTTGAACAAACAAACTTATGTCATGGCGACTTCTATCGATTCAATATAAAACGTTTCAAAATTCTTTTAGTGAAGCGGAATTAAAAGCGTTGCAAAAATGAATTCCAACTGCCTCATAAAAGTTTATTTTTTCTTTGACATCAAACGATCGATCGATAATCACGTGTTACTTTCTGATTGGATCGACCTATATTATCAGATATACAATACCACTTGCATACTTGAAACACACACATTGTTCTCGAAATAAAATACTCGAAGCCATCTAACTTGAAGAAGAGCATCATGGCATATTATCACCAATTAATCACGATCAGTGCACTTTTGTGTTTTGCCTTGGTGGCTTGTAAATCGATACCAAGTGCTCCGGCATCAGACTCTGTCTCACTCGCTGTGGATGAATCAGCACAATTGCCCTCCGGCATAACGGTGCGCATCGATTCAATTCAGGATAGCCGCTGTCCAGCGAATGCCATGTGTATTTGGGCAGGTCAAGTTGTAGTCAAGCTGGTTCTATCAATGTACAGAAACTCTCATTCGGTTGATCTCACTCTGGGACCGGGACAACAACTCGGTTCAACTCAGGTGACCTTAGGAGCGGTTACATATAACGTCATGCTTCAAGATGTACTACCATATCCTGGTCTTGGTTCTACTCGAGCGAAAAAAGCCACTGTGAAAGTGACACCGCTGTAGACTCGCGATGAAGTTTTATATTCCAGTCTACTGGCACATTTCGGCTTTTTTTTTGTATCTAAGCCGCTTGTTAACGTTAAAAATTTGATTAAATACAAGCATTGAAGAAACTTCTAGCACTAAGAAGAAATCGATCTCATATTATTTTTGGTGCACTCTGCAGGTGCAATTAATCTCAGACCATTATCTAAACATGTATATAAAATCAATTAAATAGTTTCTTGCCGTTTTGAATCTAGATGTTTTGCATATAAGTCTTTATTGTAATATATTCAATATAAATATTGCATAATTCATAAAGCCAAAATCACCAGTAGCTGCTATTACTCGAGAAAACAAATAATTATTAAAGCTATTTTGCATTATTCAATAACAATAACTTAATGAAGTTAAGATACATTATTAAAAAAACTTCGATAACCTTCAATACGTAATGCATCAAAATTGATATCTTGGCATACATAAAATGATAAAAGGAAATATGTCCATATAAAACAAACTAAAATTATCTTGATTAGCATAAGCATAAAAAAATCACAAATTGCATCGCATTAGTACTACAGTCTGCAGTTTTATATGAATGATTATCTTATTAATGTTTTTGTGCACATTCATACGCTTTATAGAACAAGATTAAAAGTTTTAAATTATTCTTAAAACTTTACAAATGCTATACGATTAATAACAACAATTAATGACATCATAACCATCTAGGATGTGAGTGTGGATGTGGTTGATAAGAAAGACTACACTCACACCGACACCCTCCAAAAGGTTTAAACTACTTAAATTTATGAAAGGCATTTGTTCGTGAAAATGTGCTCGCGGACCGTATATAGTGAAATGACGCTGTGGCATCTTTTGCCCAATGAATCATCTACTTATTTCCTTTTGCCAGTTGAATAAAAATATTTTTTTATAAGAAAGGGCAGGTGGCTGATTAAATTATTTGACTTCGTTGTATATGATATTTTTCTTTATTTTTTTTTGCATGCTATCAGATTGTTGATTTACAAAAAGGCTTTCTTTTATGTCATTTTTCTCATGTCAGATAAGAGCGATCGTAACAACAAAATTTTATTGTAATTTCTTCTTTTCCTACTCTTATGTGTCGCTGTGCTGCTAGCTGCCATCAAATAAAGTTTTATTATGGTTGAGCATATAATTATTAGACTGACAAGAAATTTTTTGCTTTTTTTTTTCGAAAATTTTCCTTTTATTTTTTAACTTCAAGAATACAACTAGCTTTCAACTATGTATGCTCCATTACTATCTTTGACTTGTCGCCAACGCTCTGGTAGAGAAAGGATCCGGTGTTCGTAGAAGCCCTAGGAGATTGGCCGAAGAAGTTGACGAGGTCTGTTTTGAGGTCGTTCTCGTCGTCGAATTTTTTCTCGCGTAAATGTTTAGACAGAGAACAGAACAAGTGACAATCCGTGAGAACTAAGTCTGAAGAATAAGGTGGATGTGGAAGTGTAACCCATCCAAGCTTCAGTAATTTTTCACGCGCCGACTTTGCAATGTGAAGTCTAGAGTTGTCACGTAAAAAATAAATTCTATCCTGCTACCCCTGGAGTTTTGCTGCAACTCGGTCTAATTACTCACAATAAAGATCAGCAGTGATGGTGCAGTCAGTTGGAAGGAGTTCCCAATGAATAATTCATTTTATTCCTCACCAAACGCTCACCATGATCTGCTTTGGGTGAAGGCCATTTTTGGGCGTTGATAAACCTGTTTGTCTAGCTCCCAGCCACTGTCGCTTGCGCGTATGGTTAACATACAACACTCCACTTTTTATTGTCGGTAATAAGATTGTGAAGCCATTGATAGTTGCGATGGGACGTCATTAATTTCATACAAGCGTAAACTCTGTGTTGAAGCTGATGCGGCGACAAATCATGTGGTATCCAAACTCTATATTTCCACTTTTTGCCTAGTTCGCCCAGATGTGTTTCCACTGTAGTATGAGAGCACTCAAGATGCTCAGCTAAACACCATGTAGTCAATCTAGGATGTTCTTCTATAAGCTGCTTTAAAACATCCATATCCATCTCTAATGGTCTTCCAGAATGAGGTAAACTGTCGAGTTCGAAGTTATCGTTCTTGAACAGATTGACCCAATGTTGGACCGTACGGATTGAGAGTGCATTCTTGCCCATCGTGCCGCATATGTTGCTTATTGCTTCCGTTGCTTTGCGACCCAAACGGAATTCATGAAGCAGAAGCATTCAGAGCTGTCAACGAGATATCATCATTTCTAATTCGAGACCAACGTCCATATTCATAGCTTCATTCTTGTTCGAAAGATATTCATACCCACCTTTATATACCCTTAGTATAGAAACTTCTAGAACTTTCTCGACTGTTCTAGGAAATTTTTAAAAAAACAAGCAAAAATTTTCTTCCCAACCTAATACATTAGGGTAAATAAATGGCGATTTCTCTTTTTTTTCAGTTAATCGTCGTATACTGTCAGGCTGATAACATGAGTTCGTGCTTGGAATCTCTCTCTATCGAAGTTCTCTACGAAATTTTTGACTGTTTATCAGCCCATGATCTGTTTCGTGCATTTGCTGGTCTTACAAGTCGGTTCAATATTGCATTGGCCGAATATCCTGTTTGTCTTGACATGCGATTAGAGACCTGCAATAGACTCCGAAAAGTGACTCCGACTCCGACTCCGACTCCGTCGGAGTCGGAGTCGGAGTTGAAAACAAAAATTTTTTCGGAGTCGGAGTCGAACCGGAGTCAAACTTTTTTTTTCGGAGTCGGAGTCGGAGTCGCTGTAAAATTTGATAGACTCCGAAAATTTTTTTTCTTTTCTTAAATAGCAGTTTTTTTCAAAATACTAACGTTAAGTAAACGAAAACTTGACGGAAATCATTCCAAACCAGCGGCGTACGCAGAAATTTTCCAAGGAAGGGGCCCAAGTTCTCAAGGAGAGGTCCCGTAATGGAATTTTTAAAAAATTTGTGCTGAAGTACCTTTTTTACTCGTACTCTCCCACGGAGAACTTCTCTTCAAGGGGGAGGGGGCGCGGATCCCCTTGCGTACACCACTGTTCCAAACTACGATTAATTAAATGACTATAACTTCTGATTAGTCCGACACAGTTTGAGCTATTTCTTTTCAGACGATAGCTCTAATCATTCTCTACAAAATTACACACTTTGATCAACTGTCTATATATGTATTTCATATAAATAACGTCAATCTAGAGAGAAGGGTCGGAAGTGTCCGACCACTCTTTATATTTAATATTTAAAAAATGTTTGAAAACTCAATCAGCTTTAGTTTTTCTATCTAATATTTTACATATCTATTTATTCATGCACAATAATCGCCAAGCAGACCTCATTTGTGATGGTAAACTAACTTTAAGTTACATAATATCTCCGTACATGTGACCTGCTGCTGATTTACAATAAGAAAAAATTTCGGAGTTTTTCGGAGTCGGAGTCGGAGTCATTGAGAAAAAAAAATTCGGAGTCGGAGTCGGAGTCATTTAGAAAAAAACTCCGGAGTCGGAGTTGGAGTTATATAGGAAAAAAATTTCGGAGTCGGAGTCGGAGTCGGAGTCAAAAAAGTTTGACTCCGCAGGTCTCTACATGCGATTCGTGTCCAGGCACACATTTGATTATTTATGTAGCACGGTACAATCCGAGCAAATATTTTCACTCAAATTATCGGATTCTGCTCGATCATGTGGCCAAATGGAGTTGTTTCTCAAATCTGTCCAAGTTGAACAAATGAAAAATATTCGCTCATTGACTTTGCTTGAAGGCGAATCTGTTGCTCTCTCATCAATTCTTGTGCGCTTACCATGTATGGATCTACTCAAGTCAATGACCATTCTTGTTTGTCAGAAAAAACACGCTACAGAAACACTGATACCGTCTCGTCGGTATGCCACATTTGGTTATATTCATCCATTTTTGAGATTCGCAAAAACACCACTTCATCGATTGCGTCACTTAACAATTGATGCATGTACAAATGGCGACATACAAGAGATTTGTTCACTCGTTCCTCAACTCGAAAGTCTTTTTATCAAGGTTGACGACGAAAATCTACCAAAACTCGATCAATTGCCCAAGAGTCTAACTAAACTCACTCTGGTCCAATCGAATAGTAAGTTTGTTTCAGAACACAAGCTATCCCACAATATCTTAAAAAGATATCTCAGTAATGATTGATTCCACAGGAGCAGATCACTAGAGAGAAATACAATCTAATTAACTTCACATTGAATATGACGATGAGATTCACAACCGGACTTATATTTCTCAAAATAGGTCGAAACGTAAGTGAATGACATCAAATATGATTACAAATATTCTCTAAAATGGATACGCTATTTATTGCACGTTACTGAAAAAATAATAATGTGCATCGGAATCATTTAAGAATTTGTACTTAAGTTTTGACCATTCCTTTTATTAACAGACTGGAATTAGAATTTAATTAGAATAAATTTTTTCTGTAGATAGTCTGTTATAATTCTGGAAAGTCGATAGAAGATATGTAAGTCATTTATTTGTTGTTTCAGACATCCATTTTTGAGTGCAACTATTTTTGCCTTACGTATGTGACAGAAGTCATCCATGTTTTCGAAAAACTTTTGGCGCAATTTTTACCGAATTAAAATGTGAAACATAATGGAGCTGCAAAATCATAAATAAACAATAAACATGTACAAGAAAATAAGCGCTCAAATTCTCTATAAAGATCGAAATGGAAGAATATTGTCTCGCGATTCATCAAGCTCTATTAAGTCTACCATGCATCTTAAAGACATGATACGAGAAAGGATCAGGTTCATTTTGTTGACAGGTACATTTTGTCAAGAAGATTTGTCCACATCTTAATCTACTAAATCTAGTAGTTTCCAGGGCACGCCACTATCTTGAGGATAAGGGGGTGGCTAAATGTGAGGATGATGGTGAGGAGGTACTTTGGAAACTATTAGAAGTAGTAGGTTACCATATAGACAACTTCTGTCGGCAAAATGAGTTTTCGGAAAAATAGTGTGAGCAAAGCGAGTTGTCGATAAAAAGTACCTGTCGGGAAAACAACTTGACGGCAAAGTGAACCGAACCCATGAGAAATATTCGTGACGTTTGTGAGAGGAAAGGATGGTCACTTTCTCACTATATACTTCAACATTCAATAACAATAATGTTTCACAAAAGGTCGTATGATCATTTATTAATGAGAAAAAATCGACTAACCTAAAATGTTCTCAGAGTCCGTATTGAAAGCTTAAATTTTAATATATAGTCAACTTCTCGTAGATCTGTTGTCATTCGGCGATTTGACAAAACATTTGCATTCTCTGACTCAACTGAAACATTTAAACCTCGAACTGGTAGTCAATCAAGACGCGGCTAATGGAAATCAATGGGAAAAGTTTCTTACAAAATATCTACCTGGTCTGTGTAAATTCCAGTTCAAATTCCAGATGAATAAATTGTATTATTTGGCCAATGACCTCATTGAATCTTTTCGCAGCGCCTTCTGGCTTGAAGAAAAACGTTGGTTTGTTGTCGTCACTGAAGATAAACAAGATTTTTTTAGGAGTGAGTCTATCTGAATCTAGAGTGTGAGTGTGTGAAGTGTGAATATAAAGATGTAGGTGTCATTGGTCGGTCATTCTCTAGCATCTATACTGACACTTACACCTATCCTCTTTTCACATCTGAAGAGTTAATACTAAGCTTACATGAATAGAATTTTTCTAAACTTTTCATAGTAGAAACTAACCGAACCCCTATCAGAAGTTCATTAAAATGTTTTTTCGTTTAGCAATTTTCTGAGAAACTGCGAAGAGTTTTTATTTGTTAGCTTCTATTTTCGGGCAGCTGTATTCTGCCAAAAAATGTCAATCTTTGAAAAGTTTTATTCGAATCCAAGGGTCGTATAATAACATCAATTTTTGTCATTGACACTAAGATAGGGTGGGTTGTCAGCTGAACCGAAAGTCATCTCCACAGGAAGCGACAATGTTAGCGCTTTATTTTCTATAACAACAAGCTCATAACATCTTTAGTTTACCTTTAAGAAAAATGAGTTTATCGTTGATGGCCGCTTGAATAATGTTAACATTTAGATCAGGTTATCCTTTCAACAGTGCCGCTCTATACACCTCAAAGTTGGGATTACTGTTATCCATTCAAACCAATGTTGACAACAGCTCCATTCTCATTTGATTTCGGCCGCTACATCAATCATTTAATACTGGATTTTAAAGCTCTAGGTTGTAATGACAATCGAAGTTTGGAAAGACAATTGGATCATATAGTAGATGATGTCATATCAGAAGAAAAGTTAAATTTCTCGTTAACGACCAGTTGCTTACAATCATACGACTTGATTAATGTTCAAACGCTAGAGCTGCATGGAGGTAACTATCGTTATCTCGTCACAGAACTTGAAGCGATCTCAAAAATGCAGACTTTGTTTGATCTTGCATCCGTTCAACACTTGAATCTCGGTCGGGCACTCGTTTCGACGAATGTCCTCTGTGCATTACTCGACAATATGCCTCGTATAACTCATCTCACTATTCCACATATTCTGGAGCTGAAAGAATTAGACAAATCTGGTCATTCACTCAATCAGATAAAGATGTTAACGATATCACCGTGGTACGGTGGCCAGACTTTCATGTGTGGAAATGGCCTTCTGAGAAACTGCATGCTCTATCATTCTCCTGAAGCTTTTTTTCGATTGTTTGCCTGCACTGAACATCTCGACATGTTCATCGATAGTATACACCAGCTAATTCGCGTGATTAACGAATTGCAGCATCTCAAGAGTGGCATATTCCATCTTGGAGATTGGAAGCGAGTTAGCGGATTGGGTGAGTATGATGTCGATCATATCTGATTTAAGCAATTCCGTTTTCCAGGGATTCGTGCACTTTTCACATCTTTTAATGTCGTTCATTCGATTGTGATTGTAAATAAAAAAACATCGAAATCAGCTAGTGTGATAGTTATATCAGAGCATTATGACGTTATAGATTGCGAAATCCACCATTCAGTATGGAAAATCACCACCAATATGATCAATAAAAATAACCAAATTCTGTTAAACTACTCAAGCGTTTTACTCGTCGCACTTGTAACGAACGGCTTGTCGATATGATGGTCTAGCCGTAAGATGAGATGCGTGCATTCCTTGAAACGCACAGTTCCTGTTGCAAAAATCTCGAAGTCAGTCTTATTACTTGTTTAGCAAAGAATTTTTGAATGCGGAAGTGGTCTATATTACCATACAGTGCGCACTGATTCACATATTACTTTCTAAACGTATTCATGAAAGCCGATTCTTTTGTAATTCTTCTATATTTTTCTTTAGTCATTTGATCAAACTATCGAACATATTGCGTTTGACTTAGTTGCATATATATAGAAGAATTCTGAGAACAGCTCTCTTGAAAAGTTATTTCAGTTGATTAAAATAAGAGGTCTAACAGCGTCGCGATATATTCATGTATGAGTAAAGCAATGTGTCTTGTTCTCTTGTGAAAACAAAATTTGATCCATCTTTGTAGCCTACTGAGGGCAGCAAACGATTGGAAGACATTAAAATCTATTAGTTTTAAATAATTGATCTCATAGTGCTACATAAAAAAATTGGTATTTGTACACTTTCACGAAAATCAATCAATATTTAATGAATAAAGGGCATGTCTCTCAAGCCAATAACATCTGATTCTTCTGATAAATGATGCTCATAGTATCAAATCTACCAACCGAGACTTCACTTATTTCGTAATGAAATGTGCGGCATGACAGACCCTAGTGATTATACTCATACAATAAGTATGACTTGCCAACACGAGAACTCAGATTACTCAAGCGAGTGCTAGTGAAAATTTCTAAGTATGTCTTTTGATCGAATACTCACAACAGTTTTTCCTGCATATGAACTCACAGACGATAATATGAATGTTCGCTGTATTGCTCAGGCTCTCTTTTTGTGTAACAGTTGAATATATAAAACGAAATGTGTCAGGACTGAAGTGATGCTGCTCACTAACTATCCATAGAAGAAGTGTTCAGAAATTTTTCCAAACATCTCTGTTCGCTAATGATGGAGTTGAAATGAAGCAGACTTTTCAAAACTATGTCTTGCTTCTCGAAGGGTAATAAAAGTAGATTCTGTAAAAAGCCCAGATGCTGTCACTTTAATGAAGGCACTAAGTCATCGTACCTAACTACGAAATACTGATATGTGAGCAATCGGTTGCAGTGCTCAGATACTGAAAACCCATAGTGAGTGCGACTGGCGAATACTCAAAAAGCCCAAGTATTCAAAAGTTCTTGTAGCATTCTCTAGCGTGAGTACTTTTGAAGTACTCACCTATGAGTACCTTCGCTAGGACTGTGTCATTAATTTACATATTCATCGAACTATCTTTAAAATTATTTTTCAGATACTGAACTCAAGTATCTACCGAAATCCGAAGAGAAAAATTTCAATCAGCAATATAACACATCTATGAGTATTTGTTTTAGGTTATGAATACTCTTACAAAGGAAGCTTCAAAGACTATATTGTGTGTAATACGCGCCTTTCAAGCAATAATTTTACTTATGGAATTACAAGTGCATCTTACCACCTGTGGATTAAAGTTGATGAAGCTTCCGGTGATTGAACTTATCGTTTAGTCAAGACTATTCTTTAAGAACCTATCTGTGTTCCTCGCTCTTTTATGCATGTGTATTGTTCGCTATACTGTTCGTTTTTTGTATCTTCTTGTTTGGTCTTTGTGTTGCTAGCTATATCTTCTCGCTACCGTTTAATGTATTATTCTCGAATCAATTATCTCTTGATAGTCTTGATTAATTTTAATGGATTTATTAGCTGATTTACAATAAAAAGTGCATCTCTTTTTTGTTTTAATTGTCTGTCAGTGCCTTCTAACATTAAACCAAAAGCAATAGAATTAAAATTAAAATCGATAAACTACGATGAGTTAGGACTAGACACAGAGGCGGGTAGGTATGGGTGTGGGTGTGGGTGTAGGTGTAGGTATCTATGAATTAAATACATACCCACACTCACATCCTACCTACACCCACACCTCACCTACACCCACACCCACACCCCACCTACGCCCACACCTCGTTCACATCCACACCCCATATTTCCATACCATCGACTGGTTTTATTCGATCTTCTGTAATTTATTAGTCAGAGTTTTACTAGTCAAGGCTTTAAGTATTGTTGATACCGTCCGAAGAGTCACTACAAATAGACCGGCAACCCATTTCGCACCGACTCGTCACAGGCAAAAGCGATCTGTAAGCTGCTGACGGCATCTTGCAGGTGGTCTGTCAAATTGAGATCTTCATGGATAGCCTTCAGAAAATACTGTTGTTCGCGGCTACACAACTCCTGATGGTTTGGCTCGTCCTGCATATCAATCCAAGTATCATCCTGCACGAACTGATTGACATCATTCAGCGCAGCATGATGTACTCGTAGAGATTCAGCATTAGTATGTCGATCTACATTGTCCGAGTTTCCATCGGTTCCAGCGGTCTTGGCGACAATGGATACACAGCCTTTCGGTCCAATTACGTCTTTCACAAAGAAAGCGGTTTCGCTCATCATTGGGCCCCAGCCGGCTTCGTAAGCTCTGTACATAAAAGATGTTTGTATACTTTCTATTTTCCAATGTAAATATTGTAATCTTCGTTTTTCTCCAATGTAAATCGAATATCTGACCGTCTTTTATGTACAGAATCTACCAGCCTACCGAACCATCTGCGAATCGAATTTGTAACTGACCATAGTTATAATTGTGCTTCGGTATATCATCAGTTAACCGTGCCCCAATAGCGTTAACCTGAACAGGCTTTGAACGAGTCATCTGACACATTATGTCTATGTAATGCACTCCACAATCGACAATTGGACTAAGACTTTTCATTAAATTTTTGTGGACAATCCACATGTTTCCATGGCTTTGTTGATTCAAATTCATTCGCATCACTAACGGTTTACCTAATCCTTGAGCCAATTCTACAAATTTTTTCCAGGAAGGATGGTGGCGTAGGATGTAGCCCACTACTACTTTTTTTCCGGCATTTTCGGCAGCTTCTACTACTCGCTTGGCACCTTCTACTGTATCAGCGAGAGGCTTTTCAATAAACACATGGCAACCATGTTCAAGAGCCATGATAGCAAAGGCTTCATGCGTATCAGGATAAGTAGAAATACAAACGGCATCTGGTTTTGTGCTGGTCAAGGCAGTATTAATATCGTTGAACAGGGCATAGCCACCGCCTAATTGTTCATTGAGTACGTCTTTGCTCTTACCGGTAGAGACCAAACCACAAATTTGGATTCCAGGGAGCAACGAATAAGCTTTGGCGTGCGCTGAGCCCATGTTTCCACATCCAACAACAAGAATACGCACTGTTTTAGATAGACTGGACATAGTTGATTTCGCTGGAATACTATAAATAAAAGAGTCACACGTCGTACTTTACTAAATCCGTTCTGTCACCGGATACATTCTGAATAGAATTCATTTTCGAACTATATTAGTTAACACAACCTTTTTTATGTGATGCAACTATATTCATCCTATACCTATCTTTCTCTACTTCAAGTTGGATATCGCTCAAAAAGTGGCAAGTAATTCTAGGAAATCTTTCAAGTTATTGATTTCATTAGTCTTCAAATACTTTACAGAGCAAAATGTTAGAATTCCGACTCTCTTAACCTCAAAACATTTGTGTCAATTTATGTTTAACCTCATAAAGATTCTGGTAAAAGGATAGTCATTCCATCTTGACACTTCAGACAATAATTTATAAAAATAGCGGTTACAGTCTCAAAAATTTTATATTCATAACCTAAACTACTTCAGAACATCAAGGTATACTCTATTTTATTTAAATTACATGCTGAAGTTTAATAATAGTTTCAGATTTAAATTTGTTTCCCTAGTGAGATACTTCTATATCTTCGTTTTCGAATGGTGAAAAAATGGAAATCTTAAGTACTTTCTATGCAACGTTATTCAAAAATGATGGAGTCCATTCTTCATCAAAACAGACAATAGTCGATTTTCATAAATCCTACTGGTCATTACTCACTCATTTGTTATCCAAACTGAAAAGTATTATTATATTTCAAGCCACACAAAAGTATAAGAAAAAATTTCACATGCTCCCTGTAAAACTATATAAAAGAATAGAAAAAAAACAGAAAGATTATGATAAATATCTAGGCACGCTCATTGTGCTTGATAAAGCAAGAAAAACGAGATAAGAAAATTACTTTTCTTGCTTTTTGTTGCACCTGTATGCAAACAATAAGAACGTATAGATATAATAAGGCAAGTGCCAACGACTTCTTATAAAGCTATATGTAGGAAAGACGTAGTTCATTACGCTTCAGTGTGACGAAAAATGATAGAAGAGATGTTAGTGTCAATGGAGTTCCACTTTATTCTATTCCTTCATATCATGTAATCGTCTTATGACGATCAATGATACAAGAGATGTTAGTGTGATTGGTGATACACTTTATTCTATTACCTTATATCATACAATCGTACCGTTTACATAAAAAGCACACGCTTATATACACGAGCAGAATAAGAGAGGATGAAAAGAAAGAAGATAAGGCCAAGAAGAGAACAATATAAGAATAAAAAAGTGATTAGATCAAGGAAAGAACACATATAGAAGAATAATAGGATAAGAACAATACTTATTATACACGAGAGAATGATGATATAGACTGAGAAGCACATTACGATAGTAAGAGAATAAGGCTCACTCATGTATAAATGAACGTAAAAGTAACGCGAATATGAACAGTATGTATCATTGATTGTATAAGAACATACTGAGAAAGAAAAGATATTACATAAGATAATATGCCCATTGATACATTCAGAACTTAAACCATTTGCTTCAAAGTAAAACAATCATTTATAAAGAAACAATAATATGTTGAAGATTACATAGCTTTGAGAGTTCAATAGAAGATTATAGTTTTCAAGCCCTTAAAGTCATTGATAATAGAATTGATCAGTATGTGAAATAGGATAAACTTTATTCACTGTTAAGCAGAGATGGGCAAGCGTCAATACATATATGCCATGTAAAAGCGGTACTTAGTTATCTGCACATAGCAGGTTTTGAGATCTCAAAAGCTACTATCAACATAAAATTCGACAGATAGCGTCACTCTAAGAAAATAGCAGGGATGTAAATAGTTATTGATGTTTGTTTCGAGTAAAAACTTGGACCTATAAAAAACCCTAACTCCAATATCACTTTTTCATTAGACATTTTGTGGAAAGATTTGCTTGGTATAGTTTCGTTAGGTAAATTAAATAATTTCCAAAAGCGAGTCACTTTATTCTAAGATATATATATATATATATAATATGAATCTACGCTTGGCTTATGTGTTTCTGTACAAACCCGAATTTTTCTCGTTGCTTAATTGTTGTTACTGATGTGATCGTAGTCGTGGTATTGATAGATATTGTTGTACTAATTATGAAATATTCAAAATCGTTAGCGTTATTTTCTAATGTTCCACCTACTTACTTATTATTCCTGTTACAGCATTAAAGTCAGTGTGATAACTCTGGACATAACGGTCACAAGGGCGACTAACGAAGTTAAACCAGATCCAGTCTATAATATCTTTAATACTTGAGGCTAGATGCAAGCCGATTTCTTTACTATCTAATTAACGTCGACACTATCTCTAGAAGATACCTAGGCATCTTGAGGGTGAGATTACAGATGAGATTGATAAGTTCAAAGCCGTCATACGAGATGTTTCGACTGTTGCTCAAATAGTCAGCATCAGGTATGTTTAGAATCTACCATAACTACATGAATTAGTCATGTACAATATGGAAGTTTTGATATAAACTAACCAACAAGTGCATAATACTATTTGTTTTAAATCTAGTTTAATCTCAAGTAATAAGGACTAGTAGCCATTATCGCGATTTCACGTCCCGCTACGAGCGGTCGTCAGATAGCGAGTGTGGATATGGATGTGGGTTGTTCACGGATAGATCCGCGCCCATACCCACACCCTCGTTTGAGAAATACAATTTGAAAGAGAATATTGAAGCTACATAGCTACTAACATGGACCAAGCGCCACCGTCCCTTTCAGACAGACTGTGACAGATATCTAGATAAAACACTCCTAGTGTGATAGACTAGTAAATTGGGAGAGAGTGTAGTTTCCTATTCTGAGCTGAATCACTACAAGCTAGTCTGAGGTAAACTCTCAGTAGATCCACTTTCAAACTTGGAGTATTTGATGAAGGAACCTTTGAAGCCTCTTCTTCACCTTCATCCTCACACCCTCAACGTTCGTTAAGCAAATGGAAAATGCTATATCAAGACAAGTAGCGACTGGATTTCGATAATTCTCATTCTATTTCTGACGAAGAATATCGAGCGTTGATAAGTGTTTCAAAGAGGCAATTTGACGATTTTGTTGAGCAAATTTCACAAGCAAGAATTCGTAATTCATCTAATAGATTGATTCATACTGCTATTGGAATTGTGTTATGCAAATTGCGACTCGTTTTATCAAGTGACTTACTTGCGATACTATGTGAATTACCTGACAGAAATGTGAGATTTAAGCATATTTCTCGTCATGAAATAATTAATCAGCATATACAACAAATATTGCTAATTGTTAAAACTAATAATGATTGTGTCTTCGATCATGAAAAACGCAGTGTTTAGAAATTCGGACAATATCCTCAATTGAGGTTTGCATTTAGAAGTAGCTATACTACCATTTCTTGATGGCCGTCGACAATTCTCAACAACTGAATCTAATCAGTCGAGATGTATAACAAAAGTCAGATGGCTTGGTGAGGTAGTGAATGGACGATTAAAACAATTCAAATTTTTTCCCAAAATACCGTACAGAATTCTTCATTGCCCCATTTAGAAACATATACCTTAATCACATGCTTCCTAAATTAATCAATATTAATTACAAATGGTAACTTCCACACCAGAAATAGAGAGGATAGGATAACAGATGCTGATGTCACCCAGTCAAAAGAGAACATTTGAAGAAGTAATGAAATGAATGTAATCAAAATCAAACCATTGACTATTAAGACTTTCTTACCATTTTTTCCATCTTATCTGAAAGTAATGTTGAAAATGAAACAGATGGCACTTCCTTTTTCAATTGCATTGATTCTAATGTTCAAGTCTTTTCTTCTATTGAAGGAGCTTTTCAAATGAAACATGTCAGATCTTATGCCGCAGAAAGATGTTCTATCAGTCGGCAACTGCACAACGTTTAAAGATTGAGTGGATGAAAAGAGTGCAGAAGCAAAAAAAAATCGATTTTATTTTTGCTTCTAGTAAAGAATTTTTTTCAATTTTTATGGATGTACATTTTTCTATACCCCTCCAGTTTCATGACGACTGTCAGTCACTTATTGTTGAAGAAGAAAAAAAAACTATGACATGACGTCATGAATAGACGTGGCTGTTGAGTAATTACACAACACTCTGATTCAATGTCCTGACGTGTATGATTATTTAAAAAGTTATTCATTTTGCATAGCTGCTGATTCGAATATAATACACATTTTTTTGTTACGATCGCGTCAGTTGGATTTACTTATACTCAATAACTTTGTTTGACGCTTTAATTTTTTACAAAACAAATCAAGTATAATTATGGCCAGAGCTTTTGATTGGAATACTTTTAGCAGAAACAATCAATCAAATACGGAAACTCTGAATTCCGAGCGTTTTTATGTCAACGGTCGCTTACAAATAATATTTGATATGGAAACTGGCGATATGGATGATTTCGTTACTCTTCTCCTTCTTCTCGGTCATCCGTTAGTTAATCTTAAAGCTGTTACTATTGTTCCTGGCACACCCGATCAAATTGGTTTTATTCGACATGTTCTATCGCTGTTTGATCGTGCTGATCTACCTGTGGGTGTATTTAACATAAATGCCAAACCAGCTCTGTCAAGTTTTCATTTCAAAGTATATGACGCAGCAGTTATAAAAGAGTCTCGAGCAGCGTCGGATGCATGCGATATCTTAGTGACTCACTGCGATGAGCATACAATCCTCATATGTGGGGGACCGTTGAGCAATGTTAGTAAAGCCATTCAAACTGGAAAATTTCAAGTGGGCCGATTAGTCGTGCAAGGTGGATTTGCAGGTGATAATATTGTACCTCCGAAAAAACGCATCAACAGATTTAACGGTCGAATTACCAGTACAGCATTCAATTTGGATAGTGATGTAGAGTCGGCTTTAGTAGTATTACAAGACAAGAACATTAGAGAGAAATTTTTCGTTTCAAAGAATGTTTGTCACAGAGTGCATTATACTAGAGACACCCACAAGGAACTCGAACCGATCAAAGACAGAAGTCTCTCATTAAAAGAAATATATCGCGTCATGACTATCTATTTGCGTCGAACTGACATATATGGAAAAGTATTTCATGATCCTTTAACCGCTTGTTGTGCAATTGATCCAACAATCGGTGAATGGCGAGATGTTGAACTGTATCAGGATGAGAAAACCAAAGAATGGGGATCAAGAATTGTCGAACATCCGAATGTGAAGATTATTGTGGATTACAATCGGACGAAGTTTCTTAACACTCTTTTTGCTTATGCAGAATAGAAAATTACTCATACTTCTAATGTACAACACAGGTAGAATGGACGATGTGTTTGATCAGTTTTTTCATTGTATTTTAAACAAACCTATCAGCTTGTAGAATGATCGCCGTTGAAATGCGGAATTTTTCTCATCTTATTATGTGTTTAATAAATCAGCGTCTCATCTTGAGATCTATCTTTTTTTTAAATATTTCTGACGAACTATTCCATCAATTCGCATATATGTAATAGTTGAAACTTGAATTCAAGTATTCAAGTATTCAACTATTCAAATTTCAATTTCTCAAGTGTTCTGCAGATATTCAGTGGGGAAGCACGTTTCCCCACCTGACACACCTTTTATTTCAGCGTCGCGGCGTGGGGACGCAAAGCGCCCCCGAAGAGCCGCGACCCATGCACGTCTTTGTGTACGCCATTATTCCTACTCAGTGCTGCACATTAGCTCAAGCTTTTCACATACTCCTTGTAGCACCCCGGATAATGTCTACAGCATCTCAACCAAAACCTGTGGTATCCTAGAGAATGTTTGTAGCATGCTAGTGGATGCTTGTAGCATCGTAGGTGATGCTTACAGCATCATAGAGAATGCTTGTAGCATTATAGGTGGTACTTGTAGCATCCTATGGAATGCCTGTGGCATCATAGGGGATGCTTGTAGTCTTGCAGACAATATCTGTCGATATTAGATAATTCGGGTGGCATTCCAGCTGTTTACTAATTGAGTACTTAAATAATTGAGTACTTGAATAGTCGAATAGTTGAATAGTTGAAGTAATAGTTCAATACTTGAATTCAACTCTCAAGTTTGACACTACTGAAAGGGATATGTACATTTGCACGATCTGTAAATATGATAGTAAGTATACAGTAATAAAAAGTCGATATAAGCGAACTCTACTATAGTACATCCAAATGAGCTAAAAAGTTGGTCTTGATGGTTTTAGATGATGGCCTTTCAGATACACATAAAAAATCAAAAAATTAATTTTTGTCTCGTGTCTCAGTTTCTTGGTGCCCTCATGCACTGTCTCTTAAGTTTCGACCAAATTCATGTAGATGCGAATATTGTGAGGTAGATCACGAGAAACACGTTGAGGTATACGTTGATCAATCAGCAAAAAGTAAAACATCATGAAATTATTTATAAAAAGTTATTATGGGAAGTAAGTTATTTTAATTCTACATCTGTCTCTAACTTGTATCCATAGAAATCTGCAATACTAATCATGGTATTTCAATAACAAAAATATAGTTTCATTCCTTGATAAGAGATTTCTTATCACATGTACCAAAATTAAAAAATTTAGTTATAAATTCAATTCGTTTTAATGAAGACCCATACTGAGAAGCACATAAGGTATGCGAAAAGCATTATTAGACTTTTTTAATGAAAATATTCAATTTGAATATAATAGTCACGAGAAAAAAGGCGAGATGATCTCATAAGACTGTACCATTAGTCGAATCTGGTTTACCCAATGAAGTTTAAACATATCTTAATACTACTTGTGGCACAAAAAATTTCTACTAAATTTTTCTATAATGGGTATTATCAACTGTAATAGCAAATTCAACTTCAATATTAAATTAAGAAGTAATTAAAATATGGATTAGGAAAGATAAGAATTACCAAAATAATGAAAATAAACATATAAATTTCGTAAAAAATTTCTTTATAAATAACAACGTGTCCGGCACCATAACAATTAAAATATTCAAAATTAACAATAAAAATGTTTTATAAAACTTTACCTATTTATAATTTTAATGATAAACTTTGATTTTGATCTTTATTTATTATGAACAATAAAATTTTGAAATACTCTTTATTTATATTATAGAATAAAGGAGAAGAAGAAGTTATATTTTACTTCTTGTTAAAAATAGATATGCAAAAAATAGATAAAAATAGATTTTATTATTGAAATGGATGTAAGAAATAATACTAGAAAACCAAATATTTGATGCATTATGTTAACACACAGCCAGTAACGTTAAGCAAAAATCTAAAAACTGTTTCGTAGTAATAGTCACACTTAAGATTTAAAATAGGAGTAGATCTTTGTGAGAAAAATAATCGGTAGTTCATTTTCAAAATAATATTATTTGATTGATATTATTTTTCTTTCTGTTTATTGAATTGTACGATAATGTCCTTTTTTATTATTAGTATCAATATTGGTATTTGGTTTTCTTGAATTTGGACCTGAAAAAGCACCACCTACATCTTCTGTGACATTATTTGTTTCTTCGTTGGATGATTTCGGAGTAGAAGTTGATTTACTATCGACTTCTAAATGTGGACGTTTTGTTTCCAATTCAGTCTAAAATAATAGAACAAAATGTTGTTAAGAGAACAAAAGCTTTAAAGACAATATCTATATCGGATGGCCGGCTCTTAAGGACGACAATTAAGCATTAAACAACCCGGATAAAAAATTATCCATTTGGAACATCTCAATCCAGGTAAGAAGGAGAATGTGAACATTGAAAAAACTATTCAAGAAATTAGGTCGCTTTTAAGGGAATATTTAGATGCAATTTTCCTTGGCTTTTAATCGCAAGAAAAAACTTGCATTAATCATTTTTGAGGACTAATTAATACAGATGGATAAGATCAATTTTACTTAAAAATAATAATGCAAAAGAAGTTTTTTTCATTCACAATTTTGAATTTGATCTTTATTCAAAAATGACGAATAATTCTTTCAAACTGAAAAATTCCTATAATACCCACGATCAGAACCTTTTTAACGTTTCGTAGTGCGCCTTTGTTTCTTAGGATGTGGATTCATCCTGAACTTCGAAGATGTAAATTCCGACAAAACATCTAATTTTTTAACAAGTTTAATATTTAATAAGAACTTCAAAATCTCAGTGCTCATCCCACTTTTTCATTAGCTCAGTTAGGTATGAGATCGTGACTTTATACTATGAAAACTACTTACAAGATTTTCTTTATTATTTGTCAATTCTCTGAAATGAAAAAAAGAAACAATAATAGTTATACGTCAGAAAAGGTTCATTCTAACTAACATACATTGCTAGTGTTTGACCCTCGACTGTTTCAGTGAATATTCGTAAGAGATATTCACCAACATCGTCACAAACAAATGTATTTGGTATGATAATATAAGTCCCAGGACGAACTTTAAATCTTTTACTAACAGAACGATGCACCGTATGCCCTCCACTATCACCAACATAGTCTAAATGTACCATATAATACTTTTGACTTCCTTCAATATGTTTACGTAGATTAGCACCGTTCTTGACCTAAAAATTTATGAATATTTGAATATTGTGTCTCCAAAATTCCATAGATAAGAGTGATCATAATTTTATCATCTAATCTATTTATATGAAAGTTTCCACCAGATTTCATTTCGAAGAAAACACGGAGAAGCACTGAGAAAAGTCTTATCTTGTAGACAATTATTTGCTCTATGCCTTTTATCGAACTATTGAGAAGCATTTCAGATACCCATCTCTGATTTTCTACAGAAATTCTATGAAATAGATTCCTGAAAAGGAGTTCAATCATTTTTGTCAATAAAAATGTTTGGCACATATTTCCACATAATAAAAAGTGACTAATGAGGTAACATATGCAAATGTAAAATCGCTTTTGAG